>JAQGBE010000802.1:0-14571 GCA_034698225.1 Scheloribates latipes | reverse complement strand
CATCACTCTATTTAGAGGAACAGAGAGGCTCAGTCGGCAGCAGTCGGCACGGGAACGGCAGTGGCCGGCACTGTGGCTACCAATGCGGCCATCAGTGCCGCCGGTTTCACAGCGGCCGGAGTCCAAGCGGGTTCTTATGCCGCGCTCTGGCAGTCGTCTATCGGTAATGTCGTGGCCGGTTCGTGGTTCGCTTCCTTTCAATCGACGGCCGCCACTGGATTGTCCTGGTTCAACCCTTACACCATGCCTGTTGGGGTGGCAGCAACTCTTGGCTATTACTTCTATCGACGTTCATCAAGGACAACATCTGAACAATCTACTCAAACAGATTAACCAGGTGAATTGGAAGGAAGACGGGGAGGTCAGAACGAATTGGTGCTGAAGAGTAAATTATAATTGTTAATCAATTTCAATATTTTAACTGCAATTACAAAACAACTTCGAGTTGAGTTAATTCTGATCAGGTTAATCGTAGATTCATAAAATAATTTTCAATGATTTTCCTCAAAAATAAATCACGAGTTAACCATTAAATTCAGTGATTTCTATCTTGGCAGATGTCTAGATAATTATGATGAAGAGAATTATGAATTATAATTTCAATGACCTGGTACACCAATTCACGCGAATTATCAAATACACCTTACTCATTCAAATAAGTCTAAAGTTCGATAACAATATTGAATTATACCAAAGCATTGCATTGCTAGATAAGTTATCTTAGATTGAATAGTCTATTTAAGAGAGTCATATAATTTCACAATGCGCATGTAACAATGTTATGTCAACCGTAAAATAATTATTTGTTACGCCTTGCAAATGAAACACGCTTAATAATCCAATAATAGCTTGTTTATCTAAATTGAGATTTAAATCATGAACAATTTACGGTTTTGGGTAAGCAAAAACATGACTATCATGGTTAATTTTCAAATGTAAAACGAATAAACTTCTTAAGCAAAATAGAGCCGTCCAGACAACAGCTGTGGGCACCGGAGCTGCTTTTACGGAACGGCAGCCGTAAATGCGGGCATCGCTGCCGTCGGCTTCGGCGCTAACGGTGTGGTCGGCGGCTCTATTGCGGCCGCAATCCAGGCCAGTATCGGTAACGTCGCCGCCGGTTCGCTGTTCGCCACTATGCAGTCGATCGGCGCGACCGGAGGGGTCGCAGTGTTGGGACCCGTGGGACTGACTCTGGGTGTGACCGCTGCTGCCGGATATGGCGAATATTTCGTGTATAAGAATTATCGGTTGTCTAAATTGAAGAAGGCTGAAGAGGTGGACCAGACATGTCAAACAAATGAGCAAGATGATGATGATGAAGAGGGTGTCGAATCAGAAAAGCCAGCTAACAATGAAAATGAATTGCCTAATAAAGTACGAATTGTTACGTAATACAAATGTTTAGTTCCATTGTATCATGTTCATCTTATATTTGTATTCAATATTGACATACACAAAAATAATTAGATAATGAAGACGATTGTGATTAAGTGCCTGATAATTTTGCAAACACATGACAGAATACTAGAATAGATCTACAGTTACCTAATATGAAGTTTATGTTTTATATCAAGCGGATTTCTGTACGTTAATTGACAGCAATCTTCTTGTTGAAATGAATGACCATAATAATGATGGGAGAGGGGCCGCCGTGGGGGGTATGTTGCCGACCGATACACTCTGTACAACAACCAGAGCGTCATTGCCGAGATCAGAAGTCCCGTCATACTCAAGCATGTGGAAGGTGCTTGTCTGGCCTTCGACTATTACATATCCGACCGCGAGAGCGAACTACAAGTGACCATGGTCAATCTGGGCTCGGATCAGAAGGAGACTATCGTCTGGTCGGAGGGTAACTCAATTGATGGCCACTTCCTGTCGACGAGGTTGCCAATCAATACCGACATCGATATCGATCTCGGCTTCATATCGAGTGCACTTCCCGGCGGCGATGTCTTTCTTACTAACATCACTATTACAAGAGTTGCTTGCTAAAGTATAAGTGGTGCTTGCACATTGACCTATGAAGTATAATTCATTTAGTGAGAAATTTGTATTTGATAAAGATGATTTATTGAATTGCCTTGTTGATGAATCAATATTTGGAATTAAATTAATCAACTAATTGATCTGAATGTCACTTTCACTAAGGCTATAGTTTTGAAATTTCAGATTATCATGAACTACCAAGCTCAGCACAATTTGTTATCTGGGCGAATAACGAAGAGTGTAGTAGAAAATGACATAAAATGATTTGAATTTTAAATCATTTAAATTATTACAATGAACATGATAGTTAAATGGGAGAGAAACATGTGCACAGTTTACATTGTGATAAGACTGTATTGCAATTACATAATGAATACAGAGCTCGTTGTATGCAACTCTAATATGAATATAGCAGGATGTTTAGTACATTCCTGTAGTGAGTAGGGCCGCCAGATGATTTTTCAATGAACCTGGACAAACTTAGATAATTCGCACAAATTTTCTGGACAATTCTGGACAAATGGTTTTATTTACATGATCAATTTATATAACATAATAAATGATTCAATTTATAGTTTTGGTCTAATTGAACACTTGATAATAATTTTTGATTGGATTTAACATAAGAATTCAGTAATCGAAACAAGTCATATCGAACTTTTCAGACATTTCTACCCAACTTTCACCCGAATTGCACTCACATTCTGTATGAAAATTTCAAATGCTATCTCTTTGACAACTTATTTGCATTCAATTCAATCGATGATATCAGCAAGATTCTATTGATAACTGTAATATCGCGCTCTATTATTTACATCATCTTCACAAACAATGTTACTAGCTAAAATTCTGGACACCTATTGTCCAGGATTGTCTCTCGCCTGCATTCTGGACATCATGCTCAATTTCTGGACAGTCCAGGTCAAATCTGGACGTCTGGCAGCCCTAGTAGTGAGTCATATGCTTGGGACTAAAACATTTTCTCGACTACAAGAGCTTATAATTTGAGTGAATAATGAAGAGCTCAGCTTGGTGCAATACTCATCAATCGTTGTTTGTCTGACACAATTATTTTTCAGAATCTTCTTCAAACTATTGGACGAATAACAAACAAGTTTTGAACGAAATTCATTGATCTTGGTATTGTCAAATGAACTTGATGACTTCCAATTTTCAAACAATTCAATTGATTTATCACTGATATTATCGAGAGCTATCTGGCACAATTTTATCTCATTCTTTACATTTTCGTCGTTTATCAGTTCAATCTGTTTGATAATTAACTGTTCTAGAAAATTGTAGAACTTAACTAGCTTATAATTTACTTTTTGAGAGTTCGAGGACAAACATAACATTTTTTCCAAGTTATCCTTATCAAATACCTCTTCTCTAAGCTTCTTTTGCCAGATGCTTTTGAATTCGATCAACGAAACCAAGATTATTGAATAACCTTGAACATATGTCTTGTTTGAATTGATGCCGAATTTTCTATGATAATCATCTTGCAACCTTTTCTCAACATCGATTAGATTTTCAAGTTTTAGATAAGTTGAAAAATTTTCTTCGATCAGTTCCTTGATATTAATGGAATGAAGATCTGGATAAATTGCAATCGGTTTGCCACAGTTAGACATTTTGTCTTCTTTAAATATCGATCCCATTGTGCTAGATACTCTCGGCGTGACAATGGGTTCGACCTCCTTGATAACATTGATTATTCGATTGGAAGCACTGTCAATCTTGGTTAATCCAATTGGAACATCTGTTTGGTAATAATTCGGCAGAATTGATGTGCTGGCTTCCAAACCAAAAGAATTATCATTGTAATCATCAAGACTCATCTTGCTAAATCCGTCAGTCACTATATCGACACTTTTCTTGGCCAAAACCTAGATTGAAATCCAATTAGCAATCAATATTGAAACAGAACTAAAATGCTACCTCTCTCATAATTAGTTGGGCAACAGATTTCGGGGCAATTTCATCCAGTTTATTCACTACTGTTGGACTCGAAATTTGTATTTCACATATTGAACACATTTTATCATGTCCAACCAATATCTGTTGATTCATCTCCGTCATAGTGTCCACCAGTTGATCAACGCTTGGAACTCTTGGTGCAGGTATCGGCTTACTTTTGACTACCTCGCTCATATTGGTAGGTATTGACTTGAGCAGAGTTTCCAATCTATCCAAACATGATCTGTCGACAAAAGTCATCTGCTCGTAGTTAAGCAAGGACATTTCAACAAGATTGTTTCTGTTGTTCTCATAGGTGTGATTATCCACCGAAGGCATTAGGAAACACTTGATTTCGCTGAAATATCCATTCAACCAATTGTATGAAAACTGGTCTTTCAAATATTTTGAGCCATGTTTGGCCCCAGTTCTGTATTGGGCCCATGGCTGCCAGTCTGTAACCACAAGATGTAACAAGGGTTTAGTGTCCATTTGACTCGAGCTTTGCTTGAATAAGTTCTCGTACTTCTGCAGTTCGGTCATCTAGTAATGAATTTATTAGTTTATTGTCTATTATTGTCGAGAATAATACTAAAACAAATACCTGTATATCATTGTTGAACTGAATGACCATAACAGTGCACATAGTATACAACAGATGGCACAACGATTGTGATATTTCATTATCTAGGTCTGTCATGTCGGTGGCCAACATGAGCATGATAATTTTGCCTTTGCTACCAGGAACAGCAGCCTGGCTGACTTTGATACCTCAAGGTCAAATTTATTATCACGTTGAGCTTGGCACTCATACTTACAGTTATGTTCAGGTGATTCCACTTTCTCGATGAATTGGAAATTGTTTCCGATCAGCGCAACAATCGCCAACTTATCGTATTTAGCGAGGTGCTCGGCATTTATAGAACCAAGATTATACTCGAGCTTGCCATCAACTAGTTCAAGTAATTTGTTGGCCATTATGCTATGGAATTAAACGAATATTAATATATTATTGCAATCAAAGTACTTTTGACCACTAACCTTGCTCAACTTGTATTGCTCGACAAAATGTAATCAATGTTCGTAATATAGACGACTGGTTTATAACGGAATTACTGTCTGTCCAAAGATTTTGCAATAAACTGAATTAGATATGGAAATAATAGCAACTATGATAGCAACAATAGGTTGTCTTCGTTAGTGATTAGTGTTGCCAGGTAATTTTCTACAAAGTAAGTATATTTTGATTTGTAAGGAGAAAGTAAGCATCTTGATAATTTCAATTTACGGAGTTTTAAATGAATATTAATCATTATATTTGGCAGATTTAATACATTTTTTCATTGTTTTGAACAAATTAATTGAATTCAATACAATTAAGTTTGAAATAATTTTTAATGCGAATCTCAGCTTCAATTAATAACAATGACATCCGATTTCTCTGTTCAGCTCAAATGTCGAATTATTAACGCATAAAGTGTTAAATTTCGATGAATTAATGTTTGACTGTATAATTATTGCATGATTTGATAGCTATGTTTTTCCAGTACAGTCTAAATCATAAACTAAATCTTACTTATTAATTAAACTTTTGAAATTAATGAGCTAACATTATCCTTACTAGACTAGACTCTAGTGAGGAGCACAACAAAATTGGCCAAAGTAAGGGAAATCCTTACTAAGTAAGGAGATCTGGCAACACTTTAGTGATTCGCAAACAATTCGATATCGAGTGTTGAATAATCAGACTAGGTCAATTTGAGACTTGAAGCATATCTGATAAACGAGTCAATCGTTTCTCGAGAACAAAATTCTGTTGTCGTTATAAAGCCAGGTATAAATGTCATATTTCACTTTGACATTTAGACTGAGTATAATTGAGTCGGATAATAGTATATACGATTAGATAACTGAATGAAATGCCAACGATTATTTAGACAAAGAGTGTTAAAATATTAATGATCAGCATATTTATTATCTAATTTATCCATGACTCCCTGAGGGTCTCACAGAAACAGGCATTAGTAGATTCACAAGAGACCCCCACCCGTGCGAAATTTGAATCTTGCTGCTAGTGAAGGCAAATGTGCTTACAACAAAGAATTTTAAAATTTTCAATTTGGAAAACATATTTTCGACTGTTGAAACCGATTTTGCCCAAGCATATTAGAGATATAGGATGGGCGCTATTTGTGGACCAAGCAGACTAAACCCAGCATGAATCTATTAGAGGGGTGGCTGTTGTGGCCAAGGATGACGGAACCCCATCGTAAATCAATAATAGCGTTTCTTATTGAAAATCGATTGTTGCAGCTCATTGTAGCCTATGGTGGACTGGACCCATCATAACTATAGGAAGGATGCGCATTTTAGACTAAGGCCTCTATTTCCACCATAGTCTCCTTAACCCAGTTAAGCATATGACGTCTTCAGCTCACTATAACCCTATTAGAAAGAGTGTCAATTGTAGCTTATGATAGCCTGGCTCATAATTAGTCGAAAGAATGCAACATTAAATTTTCAAGATCATAACAATCGATTTTTGAAACTACAACAAACGTTTTCTAACTTTGAATTTCAGACGATGATTGTCATAGTAACAATAGATTGTGAACCAGGGAGTCATAGAGTATTCGCTTTTACCAAGCCTTGTAGCACTTTATTGTAATAGTGATTCGACTCAAGTACATCTAGTAATTTGTGGTCATTCCAACTGCGTAATAACACAATGAGCTTGTCGAAAAGGTAATTCGATCGATAGAAACAAAGTATGTATTGAGAAATCGAATTTTATCCACAGTCCGGCACAATCTTCCGGGTCACGAGCTTCTGGTTCAGAATCTAAACCCATTCAGATCTTGGGTTTGACCAAACAGGAGAACATTCGTTACCTCTGTTTCAAAGATTCGCTGAACAGACACTTGGATGTCGTCAAAGACTATGAGGTGGCGGTCATACCCGTCGTCGGGCCGTCGAGGAAAGGCAAGTCATTTCTACTCAACTACATGTGTCGGTATCTCAGCGCACAGATGAACCAGCAAAGTCCAGGTCATCAGACACAATGGATTGGGCGAAGAAACGAAGCCCTCAAAGGTCTCATTGTTGTTTATTAATTGTGCATTGAAATGACTTTCGAAATAACCATGTTGAAGGGTTCACTTGGAAGGCCGATACTGCCCGCGAGACAGAAGGCATTTGGATATCAGAGCCTTATCTTATAGAGCGTTCCGACGGCACCAAACTGGTGGTCCTTCTGTTGGACACACAGGGAGTGTTCGACAATACGACGTCGAAAAGAGATTGGCTGACAATAGTGGGCATCAGTCTGATGGTGGCTTCGACCACAATATTCAACGTCTTCAGTAACATACAAGATGACACTCTCATCTTTATGGAGAGTTTCCTCGAAGCAGGGCTAACGGCCTCCAACAGTATGTCGAGCTCTGAGTGGGGAAAGCCATTCCAGAACTTGGTATGTTTTCAAACTAACAATTAAGGCTCATATCTTCTACTTTGGAATAGTTGTTCTTAGTCCGAGACTGGGAGATAGTCAGCCGACACAACTTTGGTCTGTGCGGTGGAAATGACTACTTGTCATATATTCTTCAAAAGAGTGAAGATCAAAGCGATTCCGCACAACACGCGCGACAACTCCTCAAAGAGTGCTTCGACACCATCGAGTGTTTCCTAATGCCCCGGATTGGCGATAAAATGTTGGATAAGAATTTCAATGGATCACACGGCATGCTAGCAATGGACTTCACCAAGAAACTGAAGGAGTTGATCGTGCACATTCTGAACACGGATGACATCGAAGCCAAACAAATCAATGGCAAACCAATTACTGTCAAAGAGTTTATGGAATTGTTCAACAATTTGGTTCATTTGTTCAATAAACAAGACTTCCAAGAGAATGACGAAGAGATGAGTAAGTTGCTCGTCACCATCTCAACTACGGTTGCAGATAAATTGACAATCAGGAAGATCAAGGTATTAGTCGATTCAGTTGCGGTTAGACTTGAAGATTTACTATCCTTTTTAGGCTCAACACCTTGCTGATTTCCGAGACATTATTAATTCAAAGAACTATTTGAGCGATAAGTCTTTGAACGAACAACGGATCAATTTACACGCGCAATACCTTGTTATGTTTGAAGACCAGATCTATCCCGAAAACTACGACAGTCTGAAGGAACACCTCGATATGTGTATACAAGATAATTTCAATACAGTTTATGAGGAGAATAAAATTAAGAGAAAAGAATTTATCGACTCGATAATCGTTGAATGTAAGACAAGATTCAGAGATTTGGTCGGCAAAGAAATCGAGAACAGAGACTATCAAGACTTGTATGAAGTGGAGGACAAACTCAAGCTTATTGAACAACAAGTGATTCAGTATTTAGAGTCACGGATATATCACCAAGATTTAGAGACTGTGTTCAAAGTGGAATTGCTGACGGTAAATGACAGTCGATTGTCAAATGAACTTGCTAATTATGTACTTGATCTCATTTGAAATACAGTTCATGCAATACCTTGCAAACGCTAAGGAAGAGAGCAGAGCTAGAATGAGGGACCAAATAAATGGACACCGCATTGAATTGACCAAGCTTATTACGAAAGGAATCGAAGAATACGTCAATCAGATGAGCTATGTGCTCGCACGCGTCAACATGATTGAGCAAGATGAATATGGGTCCATTGAGAAGAAGGTGCGCACGACTGTAATGGAAACGCTTCAATCAAAATTGGCCGACACCGATCCGACCACCTTGCTCGTCTCGCAAGTCCAACTGAAAAATGCGCTGAAAGCCAAGAAAGAACAGTTCAAAAGCGACTATCTTGCTAAAGTGAAGAGATTGCAAGATTTGAGCGAACAGATGAAAAAAACCGCAGTCGATACCTACCGCGAGAATATGAATCAATTCGTAAATCATTTCAAGAATAAAGAGGAGTTCCAAAGACACCACAACATTGAGATGAATCGCGTGGGCGAAGACTTTCGGCACAAGTGCTCTCTCAGTCAGCCACAAGTTGAGCGCCAGTTGGAAGATCTTCAGAAACGACTACTCGAGTGTCACAACCAGTTCGTGGCCACTGTTGAGGCCAAAGAGAACCTCTACAGAACAGCTTTCCAGTGTGCTGTCGATAGCTTCGAACAGGTTTAAGCACTCGAACATTCTATGTTTATATTCCTAATTGATTTTTCTGTTTCGACAGGAGAAAGTTGAATTAAGACAAGTTGATTGGGTTTTTGAGAAGTTGGATATGGAAAAAATGAGACGAATATTGAAGGGAAACGCGGCGAAAAATTTCAGCACTTTCTTCGACAGCCAGAGAACTCCTTATCACGAATACCTGTTTCAGTTGATGAATCATATTGAGGAGAGTTTCAACCGATACGTGGAAGACATTGAAGTCGAAAGCAACGCAATTGATTTGGAGTACAAAAGAATTGGCGCTGATTTGATCGCTAAGTTTAAAAACAAATATGGAACCAACTTGGAGCCAAGTAGGGTCAATTTGAGCAAGGAACAATTGCTGAACGAATACGCGAAAAAAGGTGTGAAATATTTAAAATTCGAAACCAAACACAATTTGAACCAAGCAATTGAAGAGACTTTAAGAGTCAAGTTTATGACGCTTCTCTCTGAGGCATGCAAAGAGCTTGACCAAGAACAACGCAACAATAAACGAAAAGCATATGAGGTAATAGAGAATGTCATTAAAAGGTCCCTGGATGAATATGATCAGGTTAGTTTAACAGAACTATGAATGTCTTTCACCATATTTTCATCTAGAAAATGGAATATCTGATCTGGGAGAATATTGTCCTTGATGACGATACATTCACAAGCAAAGAGCGACTTATTCGCCAAGAGATAATTTTAGAGTTCGGTCTGAAGATGATGACTGATTCGGATAATAAAGCGAAATTCGAGCCACAACTGGTCCAATCACTGGAATTATTATTCATTGAGAAGTCCACTTTGAAGAACAAGAACTCGACAATAATTGAGGCGCTTATTGAGAGAAATCTTAACGAATATCGTTTTGAAATGGAACGACGTTTAACTCTGTCAAAAACTAGAAATGATCTTACAGAATTCGACAAGTCCCTTAGATCAAGATGCATCACGTCATTGAGTAACGCTCTGCCCGAAATGCCGAAGCATGTCCAAGATAGTTTGGAATGCCTGATTGCCGACAAGATGGACCAAATGTTTGTTGAGTTCGATAATCTCTTCGAGTTCCAATTCAAAGAGAATAGACGAGATATTGAAAGAAAAATATCAGAATTGGAAAAGAAATTCTGCACGGTTAGTTTCAGTTGATAACATGATCATATAATTATTAATCTATTTTCATATTTCAAGGAATTCGAAGATATTGAGAGGGATATGAAATGTTACCCTGATGAAATGATGACGATGAAAATCAAGTCGAATAAGAACCAAATAATGACGGAATTTACGTATTTTGTGAACGATAAGGCCAGCGATGATATAGATAACTATCTTATGAATATGAATAAGATAATCGATAATTGTGCAAAACGCCTAGAAAAATTGAACAAGGACAACCGTAAAGAGTGCCACGACAAGATTCGGGCCTGGATCGATGCCCTTTGTGACAAATACACCTCGATCATGAAAGACGACGTCGGTTCGGTGAAAACAGAAGATGAGCTTAATAAGTGTCACGACTCGGCCTACAAACAGATTGCCAAGGATTTCGAAAATTCTCAGTTCGCTGACCATTCAGACCGCGACATTTTCAAGGACAGACTCAAGGAAAGTCTGGATTCGTCCAAACAATTGATTACAGAACAGATCAAACAAAATCTGATAAAAAGCTATACTCAATTGATAGACGAGAAACTGGGCATTTTCATCAATGTAAGTGGTATTTAGTGTTAAGCGATTCTAATGCAGCTAACTTATTGACCAATATTATCTCAGACTATTCAAACTCATGTCGGTGACAACGAAACGATAGATATGCTGGACAATTACTTCCACTTGCTCAAAAATAAGACAGTAAAAGAATTCAGTAAATCCGTATCAAGAGAATTCGGTACGGATGTCGACAGTCTGGTCACTCAATTGGAACAGTCGATTTGCACAGAGTACACGAAGATAAAAGAGCAAGAAGACAAGCGGAGGGCAGATGTGATCAGGGTGATCAACGGAAGTCTCGCCGATTATTTGCATGATTACGAAGAAAATATGAAATTCGAAATAAACAACATATCGAACACGAATGAGCTCCAGATGAAGAAAAAGAATGTGAAGGATAATATTGTTGAGATGTTCCAGAAGTCGCACTGCAAAGTCTTGACTAAAGATGATATGAACAAGTTTACCAACCAATTAGTCATGTCATTCGAGCAACATTACCAAGCTAAAATTGAGCCATTTTGGAAAGCCGAAGAGAAAAGACGACAGCTCACGATCGACAATCTGAAGACAAAGGTGTCCGCCTATTATCAAGATGAGATCAACAAACATTTGGTCAACAACTTGTACATCGAAGACAAGGAACTAATGAGAATCCACTCCAACCTTAGTAATGAGATAATCAAGAAATTTGAGTCTGACTTCGAATCAGTGCCGAAGACTCTGTACCTTAACACACTTCGCAATTGCACTAAGGGCATTTTCGAGAAGGTCCGAGAACAAAGCAATATGTACAAGCCTAAAACATCTTTTGCAATTGGCATAGACCTTGGTACAACAAATTCTTGTGTTGGATACTTTCATCCGAGTGACCAAGATAAGTATCGTGTGATTATCATCCGGAGTGAACTCAACGCGCCGACCACCACTAGTGTGGTCTCAATCAGAGATAATGGAGAACTGGTGGGCGTTGTGGCCAAAGAGGAGATCTACGCCTATCCCAAGAATACTGTGGTGTCTGTCAAGAGACTGATGGGTCGAAAGTTCAGCGAAGAGCCCGTACAGTATGGTATACGAGGCAGGCATTGGCAGTATGAAGTGGTCAGTGGTGAGAACGATAGGGCAATGATCAAGATGACTGTTAAAGAAGAGCTAAAGAAGTATTCACCAGAAGTAATATCGGCTAAAATACTGAAAAAGTTGAAACAATTGGCACAAAAACAAATCGGAGTGGAAGTAACCAAAGCAGTGATTACAGTCCCGGCATATTTCACGGACGCCCAGAAGGAGGCGACCATTAATGCGGGCAAAATCGCCGGTTTGGATGTCCTCAAGATTATCAACGAACCAACCGCTGCAGCCATGGCTTACAGACTTAACTGGGGCATCAACACCAGAGAGAAGTACAATAATGATTGTCAATAATAATTTATTTACAATGATAACAATGCAGGAAAATCGTGGTCTACGACTTTGGTGGCGGTACTTTCGATGTGTCTGTTCTGGTGGTCACCGAAGGAATGTTAGACGTGAGAGCCGTCGGAGGAGACAACCAATTGGGTGGAGACAACTTCGACACCAATCTCATGAACTACTGTATTGACGACTTCAAGCAGAAGAATAATATCACAAAAATCAGTGGCGATGAGGGCGACAGAGCTATGAGGTGTCGGCTAAAACTTCTGTGCGAGAAGGCAAAGATCAATTTGTCTGCAAGTGAAGAGAGCAAGATAACTATATTTAATTTTTACGATCGTAAAGATTTGGAGATTGTGGTCACGCGAGAGGTTTTTGAGAATATGAACAAAGAATTAGTCGACAGATCTATCGAGATACTAATGAAGACTTTGGAAGAGTCGAAAATAAAAATCGAGGACATCGATGACGTGGTTCTGGTCGGCGGCACAACCCGAGTGCCGATGATTCAGACGGAACTGAAGAAGATGTTTGGCAACAAAGAGCTCAACCGTTCGGTCAATCCGGACGAAGCAGTTGCCATCGGAGCGGCTATTCAGGCGGCGATGCTTAACGAACACCAGTCGCTACCAATGAATAAACTCAAGCTGTCAGACGTGACTCCTATGTCACTCGGCATCGAACTTATAGGTGAGAAATTCTCCAAGATAATTGCCAAAAACACAAAGGTTCCGACCAGGAAGAGAGAAACATATATCACTGTATATGATGACCAAACAGAGGTCATTATTATAGTGTATGAGGGAGAGAGCGATGAGATTACAGAGAACAACAAGTTAGGTAGTTTCATACTCACCGACATTCCCAAAGCTCGCGCCGGAGAACAGGAGATTCTGGTCACGTTTGACCTCAACGAAGAGGGTCTGCTTCACGTGTCGGCTCGGGTGAAGAGCACTGGAATGGAGGGCGAGATCAACATCGAGGCAACCAAAGGCAGATTAAGCGATGAAGACTTGGAGGAACTGATCAGAAAGGTTTGGTTAACTGTAGATTATATATATTTGCCTGATTTAATTTTTTTAATTATTTTCAGGGAGTTTGAACGTCAATTTGCATCTAGTATACCGATTTGAACCAGGCATGCGGAATGACTTGATTGCTAGGGGGTAATTTTTCCTAGCCCATAGGAAACAATTTTAAGGATTTTTGTCGCTCTAGAGGGAGGGTTCCAGGAGAGGGGTTTTGAAGTACCAAAGTACGTCCAGAAAAGCGTCACAGGGGCAAATAGGGGCAAATTCAGTTAAATTAGCTGTTTTTAAGCTCAAATAGGCTAATTTTAGGGCTAATTAGCTAAATTTAGCCGATATAAGCAATAATTAGGCTTAATTAAACTTAAATCTAGTTGAATCAGTTTAAATCCAGTTTAAATCCTGTTAAATTTGAAAAAATCCAGGGAAAAATCGATGATGAGGTGGACACTTCGCGGACATTTCTCGGACCCTGTCTAGGGGGATTTTCCGAATATTTGGCTCCAGAGGGGGGTTTTGGAATCCCCCTCCTATTCCGCATGTCTGGATTTGAACATTATGGAAAATTACTCAATTACCGTATTCTCTGAGGAAACTGCACGCAGTTATCATAATTACAGCAGAAAGTGCCAAGTTGTTTAGATAAGTTTCCGCTCATTTTTATATTTCCTTTTAATTTTGAATAAATTTGAAATTGTTCTCTGAATTAATTACAGTCGAATTGATTAATAGCGTAGAACCTAACAACTTTGTTAAGAACCTAACAAAGGTTCAAAAATTGTAATTTGAATTATGTTAAATTTTCTACGATTAACAATTTGAATATGCACTACATTATTTTATCGAAATAAATTGAAAATACAAAATAATTATTTTTGAATGACATTAAATCAAATTTCTTGATTATTGTGCTGATATATTTTCATCTGTGTTCCAGTTCATTATCAGGGCAACTAATTTTTGAATGACATCGAATTTATGCTATCGTTGGCTCACCGATCTCAGGGTGGGTCGGTGATACGCATTGAATTCCAACTTCAGGATATGGGTTCAAAAGTGCAATATAATACCAAGTTATTTATATTATTGAATTTTTAAATACATGAATGCAGTTTACAGCATGTCAACAGAAAGGGTTCTGTTACCATCAAATTCTTTTATTGAATTTTTTTGAATGTAACATCAAGTTATACACTGCTTTGATTAATTATAAAAACAGAGGTTTTACCTAGATAATTCCTTTACAATGGATGCTGTGAAAAACTTTTCACCAT
>JAQGBE010000801.1:0-14573 GCA_034698225.1 Scheloribates latipes | reverse complement strand
AGAAATGACTGCACAGGAACTGCCAAACGAAGGCCAACCACAGGCCCGATGTGGCGATGAGGGAGAGGGCGGTAATGATGCCGGCAATGGAGGAAATGGAGGCGGAAATGGCGGTAACGGTTGTGACGATGGTGGACAGGGTGGTGGTGGCAACTAAACAAATTGATAACTTGTATTAATTGCTCATAAGCAGTATAATTAGCATTTTTATCACATTTTTATCATTGCTTAACCAATTGCCACAATCAACAATGCAATTGTTAGCATGTTTATCTTTATTAAAACTTGTTCAATTAACATTTATTTTTAATTAACGTCATACCATATTTGGTGATCAGTGTATTAAACAAAATGAAGTTGTTGCTCAATTTTATCTTGCTGAATCAATTGGTTCGCTCGATACCAGGTTTAATTGTTCATTATAATCATTAGTAGTATCTAGGTGATTTCAATAGGCCAAACAGCAGCAGCCACACCGGTCGACAATAGCGCCGGTAAATTGAATGTTAGTGATTTCGTATTCATCGAGAAAGAACTTGTTCAGTTTAATTTGTTCAGGGTAAACAAGGCCGTATTACCAATATTTAGCAAGATAAATTTATTCCTCTAATTCATCTAGACTCATGGTGATTGGGTTCTAAGAGCCATATCAGATAAGAACCAGCTTTTCACCGAAGCGAATGTAGAATTGCATAATAACATTGTGACATTCAAGAGCTTGTAAGGTAACAATTTTAAACACTAATTAGCATGCTATTTTTATTTTTGACCAGCTTGGGCGAGAAGCTGTTCACTCATTCTGTTCTTAGCCATGATAAAGACAGAGTAAGCAAATTACTTCTCTCTGAAAGAGGGGCCTAAGTTAGCTAGGAATATTCATTATGAAAGGGCCCATATGTTCGATAAATAAAAGTATATTCATTTTAATTAACATTTTGGTACCTTTTGAGATAACATTTAATTATGAGCTAGCTGACAATTTGATTCATTTAATCTTGCTCTAATATTCTAACTCCATGAAGGTGTCGAAAATTATACTATCGAACGATGTCAACAACACGAATAATGAATTGTTGCTGGGATTATACCAAGATGATAACATTGTGATCTTGTTGATTATCGGCCAGAATAATCAGAGTATGTTTTGTCCTATGGGTAGATCACTTATAACCGCTATCTCTCCATAGGAACACTTCGCGTGTTAGTACGAAGCAGTAAGACCTCGACCATTGACGACCAGTTCATAAGACAGTTGATCCACAATCTTATGGCCAAACATAACATACAAAGACTCATTAAAGAGTTGGTCAATCAGTTGGTGTTTGTCAACAGAGACATACCGGGCAAGGGTTTGGCCGCCGCACACTTGTACCCGATCGGCGAGAATGATCTAGTTGATTGCGACATGACCGCGGTCAGTTAAAACATGAATGGTTTGCAAATAAAGTGGTCTAAGTGTATAAGGGCTGAGTTAAAAGGCAAATTTCATGAGAGCACAGCCCTTCTTCACTGAGATGACGTCATTTATGTTACGTTTAACGATAAATCTATTCATTTGACCAAGAATTTAATTCTTTCCTGGTCAGGGTGTAGGCAACTGGACATATAAAGCAACATCTTCTGAAAAATATTCCGTAGTTACTCATGCATTTCTTAGACTGCTCTGGGATAAAATATTCATGACACTTTAGTAAGTTTCATTCTCCTAGATAAATGAACTTGATAAATCTAATTTAGTAACGGCGATAATTCAGTGGTGAAAATAACCATGGAGTATCTGGAAAATAGCAGGCTAATCTACAGTAACGTGATGGCCGACAATTTTTATGACCAGGGTATTTCAGCGTTTCTCTATATCGAAGACGATTTTTTCATCAACTTGGTCAAACTTCGCGGCGATGAAGAATGTAAGTTTTGACACTCTATTATTGTAGCATGCTAAACTCCTATTTCCTATCCAAGACTTTATGAATGTATTGGTCAGGATTGGCGCACAGGTGGACCCGGAGTACATCAGGAGAGTGATTGAGAAACAGCTTCTATTCAACTATGACATGAAACGAGCGATCAAACACTTGGCGGCTAAATTGAAGTGGAGATGAGCTTGTTGATATTTGAATTGTTCGTAAACATCAGTTTAAATTTAACAATATCATTTTGTAATACAGCGAATTCTCTCTAATTGCTCATGGTTGAGATTTATTCGTGTGCAAATATACATTTAGCTTGATGTGCAATTTTACCTGTAGGTTCCACTAAAATATCGAATAGTACCGGTTATTTGTCGCACCGATTTATTGTCGCACCACTTTCCGAACAGAAACTAACTGGTTAATTTTCAAAATTTGAATGAGAAATGATACCGTTTAATTGTCTCAGCGCCTAAAAATAAAGAATACCGTTTGACTCCCGCGGGAACTAACCGGCACTATTCGGTACTGTGCAATTATAGAGGGTTTGCAATTATAAAATGAGCATTTAGAGAGGTTCCTCTGTAATAATTATAAACTGATATGCTGATTTTTTAGAAGAAAATAATATTTTTAATAAAGTTGATACACGGTCAATTAATATAAGTTTGCAAGTTGATTAGTTGTCACCACCACCCTGTCCACCATCGCCACCACCGTTACCCCCGCCATTTCCGCCTCCATTGCCGCCTTCGCCGCCACCATTACCGCCCTCTCCCTCATCGCCACATCGGGCCTGTGGTTGGCCTTCGTTTGGCAGTTCCTGTGCAGTCATTTCTGTGGACCAAAAGTTGTAATTAGCTTTAGATCATAATCTTGGCTATTTAAGGAATTACCTGACACACCGATGGCCACAATCAACAACACGACCAATAGAGTTCTCATCGTTGGTTTATCAAGTTCACTTTCACTGTTATCTCGCTGATAGATATTTGTGATAATCGAGTCGATTCCACAAGAATTTATACTTCGCTCGGATCAGACAAAAGCACTGAAAATCACGTTTTTCTCATTTGTATCGGAAATTTTTATCATGATTGTTTTTTTTCTCTCGACTGATTTCAAACTATGTTGATTGATTGAACTCAAATGCTCTAGCACAGTTATCAAAAGAAAAATAAAATTATAAACATCTATATTTTAAACGTGTAAATCACCCATAAAATGAACTGTTGATTAACTTCATAAATCTAGGTAGTTTATAAGTTGAATATTAAGTTCATATTTATTATCGAAATATCTTTGTGCAAATTATTTGATTTTATAGAAACTGTAATAAACATGGCTATTTACATGGAAATCGGAAATCGAATCCTAGCTTAGTTTTTAGAAGGCCTCCTGAACCCACATTCTGTCCTAGATCTGTTAATATAGATTATAATTGACAATTAATTTGGTGTTTTAATTCTTATTGATATCAGTGTAATGTTTTATACTCATTTTAATTAATAGTCTTGGCCAGACTTTAGTCACATATACCCAGCAATCCATTAATCACAAAGCAAGACACACAGCAAATCTGTTATTAAACCCATTTCAAACACGTGTGAATTATGCTATCATTATTATTTTACTTGATCATGTTCAAAACAATCAGTTTAAACAATCTGAGATTTTTTTTTCAAATTCGAAAAACAATCATGATAAAAATTTCCGATACAAATGAGATAAACATGAATTTCAGTGCTTTTGTCTGATTCAAGCGAAGTATAAATTCTGGTGGAATCGACTCGATTATCACAACTATTTCTAAGCAAGATAACAGTGAAAGTAAACTAGATAAACCAACGATGAGAACTCTATTGGTCGTGTTGTTGATTGTGGCTATCGGTGTGTCAGGTAATTTGCTGAAATAGCCAAGATTGTCTCAATGCTTATAATTACAACTATTGGTCCACAGAAATGACTGCACAGAAACTGCAAAACGAAGGCCAACCACAGGCCCGATGTGGCGATGAGGGAGAGGGCGGTAATGGTGGCGGCAATGGAGGCGGAAATGGAGGCGGAAATGACGGCGGAAACGGTGGTGGCGATGGTGGACAGGGTGGTGGCAACTAATCTACTTGCCAACTTGTATTGATTGTCCATGTATAAACTTTATTAAAAATAAATTTTTTCTTCTAAAAAATTAGCATTTTAATGCAGATGAACCTCTCTAAATGCTTACTTTACAATATAATAGCTCACCCTATATAATTGCACAGCGTTTTAGTTGAACCTACAGCTAAAATCTCCCTCTATAATTGCACATCAAGCTTAATGTATATTTGCACATCGATAAATTCACGGTTCCAACGATGAGCAATTAGAGAGATTTCTCTGTAAATGATTTTGTTCAAAAATCAGCTCATCTCCACTTCAATTTAGCCGCCAAGTGTTTGATCGCTCGCTTCATGTCATAGTTGAATAGAAGCTGTTTCTCAATCACTCTCCTGATATACTCCGGGTCCACCTGCGCGCCAATCCTGACCAATACATTCATAAAGTCTTGGATAGGAAATAGGAGTTTAGCATGCTACAATAATAGTGTCAAAACTTACATTCTTCATCGCCACGAAGTTTGACCAAGTTGATGAAAAATCGTCTTCGATATAGAGAAACGCGGAAATACCCTGGTCATAAAAATTGTCGGCCATCACATTACTGTAGATTAGCTTGCTATTTTCCAGATATTCCATTGTTATTTTCACGACTGACTTGTCGCCGTTACTAAATTAGATTTATCAAGTTCATTCATCTAGTTAATTATAATGTTTATTCTTGCCAAGATAAGATAACGCCGAGATTATTTATTTTTAAAGTTTTAACTGCATATAATTAGCTAATATTCAGGTGATACTTATAAATTCTCCAAGTTTATATAAGTATACTTGAAATGTAAAATGTTTCAGAAGTTATATTCAATACGAATACATGTATAATCAAAAGTTGCAAACATGTTTCAATAATTAATACAAACTGTGCCATCAATGCCATTGCCATGAAGTGCCTGATTGTCAGACAGTGATGTAATTAGAGGTCATTATGGGTGAGCTCACCGATCACTGACCACAAATTGCCGGATCAGATGAAGTAATGCCGAGAGTGACGAGTGTTTAGAGCCGACAGATGTCGCGCCAGTATCGGTGGTGAGAGACAGTGAGACAGCGATCGCTTGACGACTGATCAGTCATAGCATTGGTGTCCCATCGCTGCTGAAGGCATGGCCTCAAACTCGACCGCTGCCGGTATTGAACCACTTTGACCATTGATTATCTCCCTGTCTCTCACCCATTGTCCTCACATCCCGTCAATCGCTTTATCGCGCAAATACTTTGCTCTGATTACTGCCGAAACTGATTACTCATTGATGCAAAATGTTTGAAACGAATCGCCATTTTATTGAAAACTATTTTGATTTTAAATTTAAAACCATTTTCACGTCTGACAACTCTTGAGCCGATTGTATGCCAACTTGACTGACCAATGTCTTGTGTGCCTTCAGGTGTTGTCGTTCCCCGCAATTTCCGCCTCCTGGAAGAGTTGGAGCAAGGTCAGAAAGGTGTCGGCGACGGCACCATCTCCTGGGGCCTCGAAGATGACTCGGATATGACGCTCTCGCACTGGACAGGAATGATCATCGGTCCGCCCAGGGTAGGTGACCAAGGCCACTGTCATGTGTCACTCGTCTTGGTTAACGTGTGCTGACCGCTCTCTGCCTCTGCCCACTGTAGACCCCGTACGAGAACCGCATCTACAGTCTGAAGGTGGAGTGCGGCCACAACTACCCGGACGATCCGCCCAATGTCCGGTTCATCTCCAAAATCAAAATGACTGGAATAAACGAAACGACTGGAATTGTATGTATCGGGTGACCGCTGGTCCGCCCCTAGCGTTGATGTGACAATTGTCTGTCTTGTGGTGAGACTTGTCTAATGTCTAATGTCTTCTATTGTGATGGTCAGGTGGATAGGCGTACTCTTCCAGTGCTGTCCCGCTGGCAGCGAAACTACTCGATTAAAACTGTATTACAAGAGCTGCGACGAGCGATGACTCTGAAAGAGAACATGAAATTAAGTCAACCTCCAGAGGGGACTGCCTTTTAATATATTTATAATAACAAATTTTATAGTCATCTCTATCTCTGCTCTATTGTGGCGATTCTAACATCAGATTCAGACTCGACATCGTTTGAACGATTTCTTACGGTTTGACAAACGATTGAATTGCAAAATAAACGAATTATACGCTATTTTAGGCTATATTTCAATACATATTGCATTCGATTAACGGTTTAAATCTTCGATTCCTTTGTTTTGCAATTCTTTTAATTCAAACCTTTTAATGATTCGATTCGGAGACTGATTTCAATCAATGGGTCCGCAAATTGTAGTTTAAATCTACTGTCAATAAAGGGTTTGATTTAGATTTATATTAATTAATTGCTTATATTTTTGATAACAACCGACTCATTGTAGATCTGGTCGGCCGACAGACCGGTCACTCGTCGGCCAACCGTTTACTTATGTACCAAACAAACAGTCCTTTAGTTTTCATTTTCATTTCAATTCGTTTGTAAATAAGCTTTAATCCGAAAATAATTTTTAATTTTTCTCAATAAAATGTTTTCCATAACAAACAAATATTTGTATAATTAATTGACGTAAAGTCAGCCAACGATCGAATCCTTACCTTTACATTCAAAAGAGGTCGACTCGACAGACCAGTTGATCGCTATTATACTTCGGATTGTCGTCTAATCGATTGGGTTTGGCTCTGCATAACCAGATCTGGCCTCTGAGGATAGGAGCAGTCCAGGACCTCGATTATACCACGGATGGGCTGATCATGCATTGTACAATCAAACAATGTATGATCACTTGATTGACCAAATGATTGACAATTTCAGGCACCGATTTGATAAGCAATCGAATTAATTAGAGAGCTAGGTTAGTTTGCTGTTTGCTACCTTGCTGCAAGTTATCAAGCTTAATATAAACGCATTTTATTTTGGCTAATTGACAATTAATAACTGTTAGTCTTCTTGTATAGACGGGACCTCTTAGAAGGTGACGATTGGCGTAAATATCTGCGAACATCTCTACACAACTGTCAAATCGTTTTCAATTGATATGCCGTTTGAGCCAATGTTTTGACGATTTGATTGGTTTAGGCTTTGAATCGATATTTAAATTAAATTATTGTTTATCTAAACGTATCGTCAATTGTATGGTCACCCGAAGCGTCCGAAGAGAGTGACGGAACGCGTATTGCCCGTCGGCTGGATGTGATCGACACCGCTGTTGGCCATAGAGACTTACGAACAAATAAGCAAGGTAGTTGACTCGTTGCAATTGAGCTTGGTCATCGCTTTATTGATTGCTGGCTTCACTAATGACATGTTTTGGCCATTTATTGCGCTCTACATATGTATATTGATATTTATTGATCAATGATCATGCAAATCAATAATACAGTATCGCATTGCCGCAAGTTAACGTAAGGTAATGTTGAGCACACCTTGCTCGTGTTGGTGCGGTGATCATCTCACCATGATGGTGATGGTGATGGTGATGGTGATGGTGATGGTGATGGTGATGGTGATGGTGATGGTGATGGTCTGCTTCATCAATTGTTGGACACTTGACATCTGATCTGACAAAAGAGATCTAGAATATGAGGTTCACTTAGTCACAAGTTGCAAGTGATTTTCTATTTTTATCCTGTTGAGAGAAAATAGTGGAGCTTCAGCCAGCAAGTACCTAGTTCATTGTTAAAATAAGTTCTATGTCGAGTCGCCACTAAAAGATAATCCAATTAAATCAATGCAATTGTGTTTTTATAAGCAATGAAGCCGACAATTGATCGTCGATTTGCATTCAGACTACTTCTATGAATAATTTAATGCAAGAAATATAATTGCAAACCGTTTATCATTTCTCCTGACAAGGTTACCCACAGTCACTTAGCCTAGCTCATTTGCACACAAAGACTCATTAAGTCCAACTATCAGCTCAGTTGTCAATTAGCTAGCTTTCGGTTCACTGCTTCAGTTTGATACCTGCTGACCAAAATACCAAACTGAAGAATTTGCCCTTCGTCAATTAGTGGGTGAATGCGCTCCAAGCTCCAAGCACAAATGGCTGCAACATGCTCAATTTCAATATCAATTGTCGACCGGTCTAATTGTTAATGTATTGTAAATGTATTTTCTTTTACATTGCTTTGTCGGTCACTGACGGCTATGACAGACCTCTATCGTTAAGTTTGCGCTCTTTTCTGCTGCTCTGATGCTGTGATCACTGCTTTCGCTTTCAGCCAATCATTCAAACATTGAATAACTTTTTATTGATTTCATTCACAGATCTCTTGTATTAGGGATCGACTCGTAATTAGTGAGTCATCGCATAAAACTCTTTGTTTAGTGTTAATTGTGAACAAATCGGTTGTTGTTGTCATCAGTTGAGTGCAGTTGAGGTGACTATCAGCGAGTGAGCCATTCATCCATCCATTGGTGTCCACATTGGCAGACAATCGCATCCATAGCCAGACTGTCTGTGTGTCTCACTGTCTGTGCAGAGCTGTGCAGTGCTTGTGATCGACGCCCTGTTGTGTTCGGCCACTATTGTCTCAGACAATTGGTGGCATTGTCTTTGTCTTTGTCATTGCATTGGATGGCCATACGAGTGACACAAAAGCCATGAAACGATTAGATTTGGTAAATATTTTACAGTCATATCAGTGATGAGATTATCAGTGAATGTCACGATCGGTGTATTGTCGGTGTATTGCATGCTCTGACAGCACCGGTAATGCCAGACCAGAGCTGCTCTGCAGTGGCGGTGATGTGAGGGGACGGCCGTGTAATGAGTGGTGACATGAGATCACGATATCTCTAATGTCTTGCAATGTATTTGCTATCAATTCCATGACAGCAGTCCTTCTGCCGGCCGTCCGACCGATCGATAACCGCTTTATCTCCTGATGTCATGTAATGCCTATTCCTTGGCATTGCCTTCCATTACATAGATTTCCCGTTTAATCATAATTTTTATAGCGATTTCCGCTTTTAATGGTTTTGTTTTCATAAAAACAATCGATTATTTAAATCCACGAATCAAAGGCTAAGTGTATCTTAAATGCTTTTGTCAGTGATATCGCTCTCAAAGTGATTAACAAAACTTTTTTCAAGGCTCACATCAATTCCGTTCTAACTGTGCTTTCGCTCCTAATATCCTCTTTCGTGCGAATTATCCAATCAATTGGCAATTGGCTGCAAGTCTTTGCATATAAAGACATACTTCCTGTCATTGCATATTCGGTGATCACAACTGACATCACTGACACAATCTTGGTCTCTGGCAACCAATGGCAGCGATGGTCTGATTCCAACAATTCATAACCGCATTTGTCATCAATTAATGTCTGTTTTGGTGACTTGTTTGAGCTAGCTGCATTCTGCATTCCTCTGACAAATGTTTGCCAGTCACAATTCACCACTCACTACTCACTACTCACAATTGACCATGTTGCAATGCAATAATCTGCTGGTGCTCTGACTTGTGGTAAATTGCTTGTTTGGTCGGAACAAACATATGCCAAATGTTATCTTTGCTGACAGAACTAACTCTTGACTGCAGTCCTCTCGAGCGACGGCAACACATTTGTGTGTCTTATAATCCGAAGAATATCGATGTCGTGTAAGCCGTTTGACGTTTTCGTCGAATCCGATCCGAACTCGTGTTTTAATAACTGATCGGTAATGCAATCCATGAGTTATATCGAGGCATATGCTGTGCGACACATAATGAATGCGAAATTGCATTCATTGGACGCCTAATGCTGTCGTGTTTATTGTCTAATGTCTCGCTCTATCAGTTCATCGCTCACTCCAGTTATGCTCCGATTGAAGCTCCGCTCACATCGCGTCTGTCCCTTCAGACTCAGAGATACTTTCCGTCGACTTCTTCAGAGAACATCTGTTTTTGCGTTAAGTTCTCGTTTGGAGTCAAATCTCTTATGTCTGCCTCTGAACTGCTTTTGAAGGCAAAGACTTCTCCAATACTCTGATTAGTTTCCAAATGTTTCTATTTAAGAATCGATGTTTTGACAAACTTTTGGCTAAATTCGAAACAAAATCTATAGATCTCTTGACTGGATATCTGTGAAGAGTCTCCCACTTCTCTGAAATGCTAAACCACACTAAAACAGTGAGGAATGTGCCCAAAGATTTGGGTGCTTTTCAGACTTTAGTGGCCGGTTGGGAACAAGTGGGCTCTCGAAGCCTGACCCCGGCCAGGGATGCCTTCGCGCCTTCCCCTTCCGTGTCTTATGCGAACGAAACGATAACCATAGGTTTACCTCTCTCTTCTCCGACCGATACGCCTATCAATACTGCCAATAAGTCTTCCGCTTTAAAAGAGCAATTCTTTCGGGAGCCATCGCCGACACCGATCCTGACCCCGACTACACCTCTTTCGGGTGCCGCTCGCACTCCGACGACTCCTACTTATGGCGGATCGAGTTATCGGTTCGCAGGGGTCGAGCGCTTGGCTCAAAGGCAAAAGATTTATGAGCCGCAGATCTCTTCGCCTGAATCTCGCAAAGAGAACGTATCTGTGAGTATGGCTTTGCATCTGACATAAGATTTACAACCGATGCCGCCCTCGCAATGGTTTACCTCGATTGGACTCACTTGTGGTTTCGTTGTCTGCTCATTCATTCTAATGACATTAGGACATTGGTCATTTGTTCTAATTATTGATTATTTATTTGTTTACTTATTGCCAGTCGATTATTGCCAATCTGTTCCAGTTATTCAGTGACAACATTCAAGTCTGATATTTAGCAAAATTAATCTAATCGTTTATTTGGGTTTATACTGAACTTTCGTTTTCATCGTTTCCATCCAATGCCCACTCAATCATAAAGTATTGGTTAATTCACTTATCTCTCAATGAAATCTATATAATTTGTTATTCGACTCACTTTCAATGTTTTCAAATTTCAATACGCGATTAAATTTTCCATTCAATCCTTTGTCTCAGCCTTTGGTTACATTTCAAAGTCAATAACTAATGTCTTCCGACCCTCAGCTCAACCAAAAACGCGACCAATTCTTCCGAGAGAACGGCTCAACGCCTCCAAACCTCACCTCAAACCTCAGCTCAAGTCCGACCCCAAAGGAAAGTTATTTCACTCGCGATCGCATCGAAAACATGACTCGCGCTGAGAACAAGCCGTCGCTGACCAAAGACTCAGAAGTCTTCGTCGGTTTCTCCGATTTGCCGAATCAGATCCAACGAAAGACTGTGAAAAAGGGCTTCGAGTTCACGCTGATGGTGGTGGGCGAGTCCGGTCTGGGCAAGTCCACCTTGGTCAACTCGATGTTCCTCACCGACATCTACTCCGACGAATATCCGGGTCCGTCAAAGCGGGCGCTGAAGACTGTCGAAGTGGAGACCACCAAAGTATTGCTAAAAGAGAAGACAGTGAACCTCCACCTGACGATTGTGGACACTCCTGGCTTCGGATGCGCTGTCGACAACTCCAACTGTTGGCAACCCATCACCAACTATATCGAGAGCCGCTTCGAAGAGTATCTAAACGCCGAGACTCGTGTCCATCGGACTCATATCCAGGACAACCGCGTTCACGCGTGTCTTTACTTCATTCATCCTTCTGGTCATTCACTTAAGCCAATCGACATTGAGTTCATGTCTAAATTGCACGATAAGGTCAACATTATTCCCGTCATCGCCAAAGCCGATACATTGACTCCCGAAGAATGTCTTCAGTTCAAGAAAAACGTAAGCTTCGTCTCAATGATTAATATGCTTAACCAAGTTGTTTATTTAGGTAATGAACGAACTGACACAACACAAGATCAAGATATACGAGTTTCCGGACTGCGATGACGACGAAGAGGGAGCCAAGACTCAGAAACAACTGAAGGGTCGCATCCCTTTCGCGGTCGTCGGCAGTAATTATGTGATAGAAGCGGCCGGTGAAAGGAAGAGAGGCCGAAAGTACCCGTGGGGTTGCGTCGAGAGTGAGTGACCAGAGCTATTGGTGACCTGACCATGAGCCTTACTGTGTTTGTGTCTTGCTTATAGTCGAGAACATGGACCATTGTGACTTTGTCGCGCTCCGCAATCTGCTGATCAGGACATATATGTTAGACCTGTTGGACACGACAAACAACGTTCACTACGAGAACTTTCGGTGTCGAAAGATGACCGAAATCGGACCCGAGAACAAGCGAACGATCAAAGACATCAATAAGTGAGTTGTCATTCATTTCTTGCCTTTCTTTGTGTTTCCCTTCGATTGAGAACCTGATAACTAATCGCATGACTCAATAGCTATAATTTTTTTCTATAAAATGGTTTTTATCACTCATTTATCACTTCCTATATCTGTCAGTTGCTGTCAAAGGATATCGAAGAACACCTCTCAGATGGTGTTCTGGTAAGTAATAGTTTGGGTTTGAGTTTAATCCGAGTTCGAAGGCATAGCGATCTTTGAAAGCAATCCTAACGTTTGTAATGTCTGTCATCATTGCAATCGTCAGACACTTTGTTTCTTCTTTTTAGGATTTCTTGCAAAACTCGCTGATCTTGTCTCGAACCACAATCCAAGCAATCCTTTTCCTTCTAAGATCTATCCATTGTCTTAAGCCCTGTCCAACAATTGTTCCAATGTTGTCCTCTTTAGATGAATTAACTCAAAGAATGGAAAGGATGTCTCGTTTTATAATCTTTCTGCACATCCCTTCTCTGATTATACACTTTTCTATAATTTTGATTTGTCTTCAAAGGAATCCTTTGGCTCAGATGGAAGAGGAGAAGAAAGAGCACGAGTCGAAGATGAAGAAGATGGAGGCGGAGATGGAACAGGTCTTCGACATGAAGGTCAACGAAAAAGTCAATAAACTGAAGGAATCCGAAGCAGACGTAAGTCCTGATTACCTCCACTGATATCTGCCGTTAGAGGCGATGAAAATAAGTGGTAACTCATATGGAATGATGTGATTCACAGCTGACCCGTCGTAACGAAGAGATGGTGAAGAAGTTGGAGCAACAGAGACAGGAGTTGGAGGAACGCCGTCAGGCATTCGAGAAGGAATTGGCGGCCTTTGAACTGATCTCGAAAGACATGGAGGAAATGCGACGAATGAACACTTTAGACAACAATATGCGAGAGTAAGTGCTCTTCTGTTGTGAGGCATATCTTGGCTTCGGTTGGGTTCAGGTATTCGGCTTTAGAGCGATCTTTACGTTTCGGTCGATCGTTGTCTGCATTGACCGCAAACTAAAGACTAGTTTAGTTGACTAACGCTTAAACTGTGCTCTGCTTTCAAACCCAGTGGTATCGGTAGTCCTGCAAACTCTGTCCGTCCATTGCATGCCATTTCCAATACTAATGCGGAGAATGCGGTAAATATCGGACGCTTTGACTAAGTTTTTGTTGATTTGGGTTACGATTTGACTGTCATTTCATTGCATGACTTCCAGGCGTTTCAGTGACAGAGACGGCAAATGTCTTGAGAGCGCGCCGTCGGAGTCGACTCTATTCTCCAGTCATCGTCACTCAAAAATATTCGCCAAAAAGACGTTTTTAGGCAAATTCAAGAGAAAAGATTGAGATTTGCATGAATTCAACCAATTCTTCGACTATTTTCTCACTTTATTTGATTATTATTTCTATTGTTTTAATAATTTATTTGTCGGCAACTATTAGTGTGAACTGGAATTCAGTTGACCCGCGGGTCGACCACTCGATGGCCGCCAATGACCACAAACTGAAGTCAAAACATAGCAATCACTCGAATGCCAGCACTTGTCGGCTAATGTAGTCAACGATAGATCCGTTTATTACTCATTGTTTTTATAAATTGTTTTCAAAACTTTGTTTTAATTTGATTTTATAAGTGATATATTGTTTGTTACAAAATCTGTGCAACAATTCTGTGCCGAATATCTAATACTAATCGCAACTAAGCTTTTAATAACAACGCATTTATTTATGGAACCATTTCTTGGAAACACTTTTTCTAATCAATGGCTAAATGCTTTGTTTTTAGATTACAATTAGACGGAAAGAACAAAGAGAAGAAGAAAAAGGGACTCTTCTGAGGGCAGGACTGTCCGACTGTCCGCCCCTCCGATGCCTCAATGCATGTCATGTCTTGTCATTTGTCGCACAACTCTTACAACTCTTTTATAACTAATATTTCGGACAAAACTATCCGTTTATTCAAAGTTTGTTTCGAATCGAACTCGACTTTAGGTCACAAACACTCGACATGTCTTCGCATGAATTTCTGATCTATTCTTAACTCAAATCTTGATTTAGAAAACAATTTATTTCAAACGATTCGGTGCTTCGAAACAATAGGTTCTGACGTTTGTAGTGCTTTCGGTCGCCACTGACTGACTGTCGGACCGACTCTTCTTTTCTCTTATAGTCTTGTTTTTGAATTCTATTTGAAAACTAATTTTATTTGTATATAAATTATACATAAATTGAATGCATTTAAATATATTATT
Source organism: Scheloribates latipes (assembly GCA_034698225.1). Taxonomy (NCBI): domain Eukaryota; kingdom Metazoa; phylum Arthropoda; class Arachnida; order Sarcoptiformes; family Scheloribatidae; genus Scheloribates; species Scheloribates pallidulus. The sequence goes on along the minus strand of JAQGBE010000801.1, from coordinate 73 downwards.
CGAAAGCAAAGTAACAGTCATTCGTCGGTCGACGTGAGGACAGGTCTTTGGCGACCGTCTGACCGCTTCTTCG
>JAQGBE010000800.1:0-14573 GCA_034698225.1 Scheloribates latipes | reverse complement strand
TCATATAATTGCCACGTTTAGTTTTCGAATAAAAAATTCAGAAAGCTCAGCGCAAGTTCAAACGGTATACCCTATATCATGGTCGGAAAAATTTCTTATGCACCATAACATATCACTATCTGCATAAAAAATCACTTTCCTCCTTGAGATTCTCTACATTGGCCGGAGGTTAGTCGCAACTCGCTAATAATGGGATAACCAAGATAAAACTTGACTCTATAAAGATAATATTTGCTAATATTCCATCCAATTTTGAATAAATAAACCTATTTTTGAAAAGCAAACAATATAAAGAGCAACACCATGAAAGCCTCAGAGCCTTTGTGCCTTGCTCAATATTCAATATTGCTTTCGTCACAGGTCTCGCTAAACATGTGATAACGGATCAAAATATTGACAAAAGTATTAATTTTAGTCAAAAATCACTACTCTATTGTACTTTTGATCGCAATTTCGCGCAAATATTTTCGTAAATGTAAAAACATTTTGATTGAAGAATGAAAAACAGATTCCGTTTGCGTAAGACATGAAAGTGAGAGACGTCTGACATTTGAGAGCATTTCTTACGAAATGTTTGTCTCATTTCAGGCACAAACACAATAAGGACTCCAATCACATCATATTCACAGAATAATTATTATTAAAAATTATTCTTTTGTCGAATATTAATATGTATTTCAAACAAACATTTGATTAGCCAGATATTAGCGTAGAGATGATCAAGGTAAACACGCAGCCCACGCGCGCCCTTGCTCTTGAAAATGATGCAAATATTGTCAATGTTCAAGAGTCAAAGGTTTCGACTCTTGAACAACTAGGAAAAACACTCTTCTAATCGCTTATTTTACGAGGTTTTTCAGAGCTTAAAATGTTATCAAGACAAGCAAAACGAGCGAAATTTCCCAAGGTAGTGATTCCTGGCTGATCCAGCAATGCCAACACAGAGTGGCAGCTCATGTCTACCGAGAATTCCCGGATACAAGTGAGCGCATCAAAGAATTCTGTGAATTGTCTCGAATTTTAATTTCCGTTTTCTCACGAATTCTTAGAAAAATAATAAACAAATATTTTAATGTTTTTTCGCTATAATTAAAATAAACACAATTATTATATTGCAATCGGATTTAGTCTACAATAGCTTTTCAATGCATTGATTGAGAATTGAGAAGAGCTTTCGTTCGAAACAACTAGTGATCGGCAAGCAGTCAGAATGTAACTATAGCTTGGTACATTTGCTATTGCATTGACCCAGTCAACAATTCTGTTCCATGCAATGCCGATGCAACTCATATAAGCAAGATTTGTATCATGGTAACATCCAAACATTATTGTTGCCACGAAATATACTCATAATTACTGTCAGAATTGTGGTATATTGAAAGGAGCCAGGGCCAAATAGGCTAGATAAAAGTGTCTGGATTTTATTTATTCATACAAAAGCAATAAAATAAGTAAATGAAAAAAGAAGAGAAAAAATTAAAAATTAAAAGCAATAAAATAAGTTTACAAGATTGATAAAGAAAAAAGTTATCATGCTCAAATGCTCAAATGCAAGTTGCAAAGAGGCAAAGTGGCGCACAAATGGCTAACTTTGTGAGCCTTTGTGTCGATCAGTGACTGATTGGAGGCAACTGAGAGCCCAACCATTTGAAGGTCATTGGGAGCGCACACCTGCACAGCACAGCCACAGCACCGCTCATCACCTCTGGCCTCAGCCTATGGCTCACTCACTCATCCTTTTAGGCCACAATCAAATGCAGAGGCAGTGAGAGTACGTCACACTCGTCCACACGTCTGATTGGTGGGGACGTCACCACTGAAGCCAATTGTCGTCTCTCCGTCGCTCTGAGCTCAGAGTCAGAGCTCGGCAGAGGTTGCTCTGGAGACTGGCGTCGCCAACACAGACACCAATGACGTCGACTCATAGACACACACAAACAGAGTGGAGAGACAGTCAAGTGGTGCGCCATTGCTGGACGTCATGTCTGGTCGATGTGTGTGACCGCCAGTGATAGTGACTGTGAGAGCACTACAGCGGTGTCAGCGATGAAGCAGTGAATCGCAGGACTGGTCTGGCTTTGGCTTTGCGAGAGAGTGTTAGTGAGGGACGGGAGTCGAGTGCTCGCCAGCGCTAGAGCTGTGTTGAGTTGAGAGCTGTGTTGTGTTGTGTTGTGCAGAGAAGGGCTGAATTGTTTGATAGAGCAATAGAGGCTATACTAGCGATCAGTCGGCTGTGCGTCAAAACAATCGATTCAATGATTATTGTTTTGCAATACGAATACAGATTTGTATATAGTTTTGTTGACCATTGAAGACGTTGAGTGATCGCCGCCGATGTGCCCCCGATTAGCACCCGATGTCTGGCCAGAGCGTTGCTGCACCGCATCGGCCCATCGCAGACAACCCGAGCCTATTGTCCGCGAATAATAGGCTGTCTAACCATTTGCTGGACAATGTATTGCATCAGAACAAAGGCCACGACCCGATCCCGACTAAATGCAAAGACATTATTATGAATGCCATCGGCCATAGCGATGACAACAACAATATGAACACCAGTTCCTCCAAAAATGGCAATCATTGCGGACTTAACATCAATAATATGTTTGCGATGCCTCTCAACAGTAAGTCTCTCTCCCGACGGCCCCTCTCCCGTCGGGTCCTTTCCGCCCTCCCCTCTGCTCACTGTCTGTCCCGTCCTGTCACTGGCGTCCAACCAGTGATGGATTGATTGACGTTATCTGCAAAGCATTATTTACCACAACTTGTTTACACCTGGCTCTCACTTTCCTCTGATAAACAAGCTATTGCAATATTATAGCTTGCTTATCTGTCGCCAGACCTCAATTCATGTGAATCAGTGCACAATATCGGCCAATGAGAGGTTTGAGCTTGCTAATTGGTGCCGAAGTGGCTCATTTGGCCACCAAATGGTGTGCAGAGCCGCGTCTCATAGCAATGCCTCACACCTTGTGTTGCAATCCTTTCCTTTTAAATACCGTTACACATGACTCACATAAGTCTCCATCGGTTGACCACAAACGAGATCCGGTGCCCGCAGTAGCGGAACCACTCTCACAACCCATTGATTAGTTAACGATTTATTTAGTTGATAAGAGTTGTCATATTCTGATTGTCACAAAACTAATGATCTGTTCCGATGTCAAGACGTCCCTCCGCTCTACCTATTCAACGCGGAACAACACCCGATCCGATCCTCTGCTGGCCAGACGCCGACGGCCACAATGCTTGCACACAACCCGAGCGCACATTTGGCACATAAGGCACATCTGAGCAATGGTCTGAATCCGCTCAGAGAAGGCAGTACTCCATCGCCTATTAGCTTATCATCGATCTCAGGCAACTTGAATGATAGCACAGGTATGCGACCACCGATTGCTCTCAACCGTCGACTCCAATGACAATTATGTAATTCTTCGGATCACTTAATTATAGGAAATTCATTTTCATTGACGAAACCCTCGCGTACTTCCGACGGACTAATATCTGGTCTAATCTTCAACCATAACGAAGTCCTCAGGGAAGGAGGTTTCATGAGTTACGGGTCTTCGCCGGCAGAGAATGCCACCTCAACCCCGAACAGTTTTACCACGTCTTCGCTGGACGGCTATCTGACCGGAGGACAGGGCGGACCCGCGTCTAACCATTCATTTGATTTATTAGATTCGGACTCATTCACCGAAATGCCAACCACTTTATCGCCTTCTTGTCAGCCGACATATGAAGACAATTCTGGTCACTCTTATGTTGATAAGCAAAAGCAAATGGCCGTTGACCGGCCGGGTGGGCCTCCGATCCGCAAGAAGCGGAAGAATGGACCGCCCGTTCGGCCGTCGTGTCCCGACTGCGGCAAAGAGTTCTCAAACCAAAGCGCACTGTCGAAGCATAAGTTAACGCATTCAGACGAACGCAAGTTTGTGTGCAACCAATGCGCCAAAGCCTTCAAACGTCAGGACCACCTCAACGGTCACCTGTTAACGCACAGAAGCAAAAAGCCTTACGAGTGTGATGTCGAAGGGTGTGAGAAGACCTATTGCGATGCCCGCTCTCTCCGGAGGCATAAGGAGAACCATCACCCGGCAGGTAAGACCACAGACCAACACTGTGTCTCTCACTGCTAAACACTTGACTTTGCACGACATTAGGTCAGACAAGTGGTCAGAATCAGTCGTTACAAACCCTGGCATTCATACCGGGAATTGCGCTCAATTTCTCGACTGCTAACATAGGTCTGACCCAAAGCCAGTCCCTGAACCGCATCCAATACGCACCTCCGCCGCCCTCCTCAGTGGCCACAACTCTAGTACCGTCGGTTTCGGTCAGCGCAGAGCAGTCGGCGGCCACCCAATTGCAACGTCTGGCGCTGCACAAGCAGGACAGCAATATTCACAACTCCAGTGACAACAAGTGGGCGCCGGCCTCACGGGAAGCGCTCGCTGGCAGTGCTCACAAATGGTCCCAAAATACGTCTGTCATTAGTAAAAACTCATTTATTAATAACAATTCTGATAACGACACTGAAAAACAATCGACTAAACCTGAGGCCTATACCAAACTGGAGTCGATCGCCAATTCTAACTCTAATCTTCTGAACGACTCAACATCTCAAGAGAACGCACTTCTGCACCAACTGTTGACTCAGGAACAGTTCAAAGAGAAGAGTCACGCCTACCAAATGCCACAAGAACTCAGCCAACAGCAGCAGCAGCCGATCTCCCAGCAGCCACAACCACAGTCGAACGACCAGCAACGCCACGCTCAGCCGCAGCCACCTCTTCCTCAGCTCCACGCACCACATAATCATCAGTCACACCAGAACTCTCTGCCTTCGGAGCCGCAACACTCGCTCCAGAATATGCCTCCACTGCAGTCAGTCTCGCAATCGCTTAACACGACGGCCACAGACAACTGGCCCTACGATATGTTCGCTCAGCACAATAAGTCAGAGCCACCGCATGTCGAGTGTCCTCTCTGTCAGCGCAAATTCAAGAACGTTCCCGCTCTCAACGGTAAGGCTATTTGAATGTCTTTGTTTGGCTAATGTTTGCCGACGTTTGACTTGACAGGTCATATGCGACTGCATGGCGGGTATCTCAAGAACCAGAGCCAAACCAATAACAACACAATAAACAACATCACTAAGAAAGACATCCCGAAAGCAGACACCTCTCAACGTGAGGTGAACGCCAACGTGAAGGCGATTCTAGACTTACTCAAAGAGAAGATATCTCGCAAACATCAGAACTCCAGTCTGAGCAACCTAGGCCTTCCGGGCCAACCAAACCAGCACTCACTCGCCCACCAGGTGTCACACATGCCTTCCGCCCAACAAGTAGTACCTGGTCACCAACAGGTGTTCTCGCCGGTCACTCCCGTCACGCCGACCACCACCAGCAACACGACCACATTTAACTACGACTTTCCTCAGCCGATCAACGCTCAGATGCAGTTCGCTCGCGAAGACAATGATCTTTATTACGACAACGAACTCCTGGCACTGAAAGAGCAGTTGCAACAGTCGCAACAGTTCCGGATGCCTTCTCAGCCGCCGAACAGCCAGTTCGCCAACCGATTGCTGGCACAAGAGCGCAGACAACAACAAAGCCGACGTCACAGCGATTCCAGTGATTTGAGTGTCAATAGTGTGGAGAATAACGCGCCGAAGCCAACGGTCAACGATTCGTTCCAACAGATGGACTCTTATAACAGCCAGCAATTCAATGATTTGCTCCGAAGAAGGACTCAGAGAACTTGTTCAGACCCGGGCGATCAGCCCCTGATGACTATCAACACGAATTACCAGTCGCCGCAGCACCAGTACCAGCAGTACTACCATCAGTCGCATTCGGTGCCCACTACGCCCACCCTGTGTCACAACAACTCGACCCTTCAGCCCCACTCATTGCCTTCGACCCCCACCACCAACGCAGCTCCGGTGACATTCGCTCATTCGCCCCATCAAAGGGGTTCTGTGCCCAGCACTCCGACTGATGCCAACTCGAACCAGCACTTCAACTTCATGCCAGTGCCGTCGCCTATAAACCAGGGCTCTGTTCACTCGCAGCACTCACAACACTCACAATACTCGGCCTCACCTGCGAGTGTCGCTCAATACTCGCCGAACACTCCTTATTCTCCGACCGTTCCTCAGCAACAGTTCACGTACTCAGTCCCTCAGCAACAGCAACAGACTCAGCCTCAGCCGCAACAGCAGACACTGTCAGCGCCGCAACAGCAACAGCAGACCAGTCTCCAGAATGTCTATTCGGAACAGCAGATGTACGCCACTATCAACGACTACACGAACGTCGAACAGAATATACCTGAAGACCAGTTTAGCTTCAATAACAACATTAGTGACAACAGCGGTTACTTCGGGCCTTCGACCGATATCTTGGCCAGCAATGAGCCGATTGAGATCGACAGCCACTCCATCGAACAAATGTCAATTCCGTTACCTCAGACATCGAAGCAGTTTTTCGGCAATTTCTCGACACCTAATACTAGTCATGAGTACAACCCGATCGCCACCACTTCCAGTTACGTCCAGCCATCCAATTACTGGACGCAGTCTTCGCTCACAAATAGTGTTCATATTAATCAAGTCGAAGCCCAGTCCCAGTCTCACTCTCAGTCGCCACAAGTGGTGCCCAACTCGACATCAAACCACAACTCAACCACAACTATCGTTTCGCACTCGAGTTACACCTATTCCGCTCCATCGGCTCCAACCACTGTTCATTCGACTCTCCAGTCGGCAGTCACTCCCGTGTCAAACAGCGCATACATGACCGCACCAGACCGTCATCACCAGTCGAGTATCAGGTCATCTTCGCTGCACCGCAGAAGCACTTCATCGCCGCCCCATCTGGTCGTCAATCTGGAGAAGATTGACGAATGCGACGAAGAGACAGACGACGTATTCCTGAGTCCGGTCGGAGTGGCGCCGTCGCCCAAACGCACATCGCCGGCCATACCTGTGATTTCCAAACGGCCCAAACACAGACCCGAACCGCTTTATATCCCTCCCCACGTCAATACTTGTGGATATCAATCGCGTCTTCGGTCGCCTCGTCTGTGGGACCCGTCGGCAATTGTGGACACGAAGAATCTGTCGCCGCCTCCGTACACACCACCACCTATGCTATCGCCTGTCCGGTCCGGTCCCGGACTCTTCTGGCATATAATCAGCGGAAGCATGACTCCGAAGAGCGGTACCATTCCTACAAAGTTTGTCTATTCGCGTAAGACTTCGGTTGATGTGAAAGACAAAGATGAAGTTTCGGGTCACCCCTCAGTGGCACAGACGCCGACCACTGCTTATGAGCCGTTCGACTGTGAAATCCCTGAAACCGATATACAGCCGCACGTGAATATCGGACCCAACTTTCAGGCGAGAATTCCGGCGTTCAATAAGAATAAGGATGAGGCCAAGTATCGACAGGAGAGGGCAGACCTCGTGTGGGACCCCAGTGTGGCCGAGGCGTTGACCGACGTCGACATCGAGTCGTATTTGGATTTATCGTGTTGTGCGTGCGTTCCCGGTTCGGGACGTAATAAGGAGTATGCCATGCATTTGCTGAACATCACCAGAGGAGACATTCACGACGCCATCGGCAAACTGCTCGAACCGCACCCCACCATCTCCGAGGGTCATCCCCTGGCCGACTATCATTACCCGGGTTAGACCTGTTCGCCTATTGGCAACACTCCTTTTGGTCACTATTATAACTCGTTATTATTATTATGCAGAGAACGACATTTGGGTCCTCCAAGAGATCGAGTCCTATCAAAACGCTCTCAACAAATGTGATAAAGACTTCTTTAGTATCGCCAAAGAGGTATATCACTGCATGTCATGCGATGCAAGACTTGTATAACTTTTGTCCATTGGATGCATAGGTCGGCACCAAATCTGTGAAGCAATGCATTCAGTTTTACTACATGTGGAAGAAGGTCTGTCCCGAAGAGTATCGTCGTCTTCGTGTGATTCGCCGCAAACGAGAACACGAAACCATATTTTATAACTTGCGCTCCAAAGAGGCCGAAGAGAATAACAACAACGGAAAACTTGATTTGGATATGGATAACAACACAGAGTCCGAGTTGAACGGAATGGCCAACAGCTGCCAGTCGTCCGACTTGGAGGACAACGTGTCGTCGCTTCTCGACTCGACGAACCCGAGTCCGGCGACGAGTGTGAGCTCTCAGGCGGCGGTGCCGGTCAACGAGTGCTCCTATCCGTGCAAACTCTGTGGCAAAGTGTTCCAGAAAGTCAAGTCCAGGTCTGCTCACATGAAAATCCATGGCAGCAGTTCTGCCAAATATTGATGACCGAGAGATCAGATATCTTGCGAATTGAAGCCATTGAAGCCATTGCTGACATTATTATAGTTTATTTTCGCATCAAATTCATTCATACAAATTGAGGCCATTTTTATGGAACTACCAATCGATTCATCGGATAATTGTTGCCATTTATTGTTTATCGATATTATATATTATATAAATATATAGTATATATCTATTGAAGAAATCTATGGATCAATAGATTTATAAATCAAACAATTATTTATCTTTCTTTCACTTACTGTCGATATTACAAAACGAGAGCACTTTTTAATGATCTATTGATCAATGCATTACTAAATGTTTTAACTATTGCTCGTTATATCCCGAACTCGATAGAGAATACTTTTGTGATTACCTAATAGACGAATATATATATGACTTGTTTGACATCTCTTAAAGTGATTATTCTTCTGATCAGAACCGTTGAAACAATTCTTCAAATTCTATGTTTCATTGCAAACATCTCCCGAACCCCTCCGAGCCCTCACTCCCGGTGTCTCAAACATTACGATTAGGAGTGCCTTCACTGTTACGCAAAACATTTATTGATTTCTATTTATTTAATTGAATATTATTATAAAAATTAATGTCGTTTTTGAGAGAATATATCCGAAAGCAGAACATTCAAGCATTCGTTCGACACAAATATCTAAAGAATCGGTGCTTTAATGGATTTTGTGAACCGATTTCGTTCACTCGTCTCAAGTCTTCTCTCATTACCCGTTCATTACAAACAAATTAATTAAATTATTTACATTTAAATTAGAATTATGTTTAACTCTTCATCTCTGATCTCATATCCCATTAACGTTTCGATTAATGAATTGATTGTCTATTTTGATGAAAACAGAAAAAACATATTTTGAATGTATTTTTGAGTTATTGATTGAAATATTCGAGTAATTTATATATCATTATTGAATTTAATCTGAAATTAATTATTAATCTGAATAACGTTTTAACGGAAGAACTTAAAGCAATTTAACTGTTTTCGTCTTAAGAGTTAAACTGTAGTTAAGTTTATATTTTGGCAAAAAGTGTTTGTTTTCATACTTGCGATAGGGATTTGGAATTTGGTGTTTCGCCTAAGGGTTGACCCGTTTTTGCTGTTCTGCCACTGATTCTGATTCTAATGCATCCGATTGTTGATTAACTCAATTGTTTTCGAAATAGAGTCGAATTGAATAACCGCTCAATTCTTCGGTTGAATCATGAGATCAGCCGAAGAACAATCAGAACCCTAAGAAGTCATTGGTCCGACTCTTGAGCTTGAAATTGATCCCATGTCTGGTCATCAGTCGGACTGACACTCTGTTTCAGAAGCAATTGTTTTGATAGTTGTGTTCATTCAAACACTTTGTTGTCATTCATCGCATAACTCGAACCAAAATCAGTGCAAACTTGAAATCAATTCTTAGGCCAAACGCTTTGAAAGCTGTGAACAAATCCTAAATACTTATCGTTACTTATCTTTGATTCCGAACCCAATGATGAGAACCCATCGATGTGTTGGATGTCTGTCCCCATTATCGGAAACATATTTTTGAAATATATTTTTCTAAAAAATCTATAAATAAATAAATAAATGTTATTATCTTTTATGTAAAGTTGACTTTTAATTGTATAAAATACACTTTAATTGTAATTATTATAGCGAATAATGTGCTTAATTGGGACCACAAGACGAGTGCCGTTCAGTCTTGAGTCCAGTTCTGCATAACTATTGATTTATTTTCATTAACTATTGAGTTATCGATTACCCGATTATTCATCTAATTTGTAATTAATATTACTTTTATTAATATCGAGTTATTATTAAATATTATTTTAAACTGAATAAAACGAATTGTTTTAGTCTATGAATTATTTGATTGCAACGAATCGATCGCCAGATTAATGACCGAATGCTGACAAATGATGCCAATTGTGTTCACCTGTTGTGACGACCGGCATATCGCCGCTCAGACGAACACCACTTCCTATAAAAAGCCAACATTTGTCGCGATTTTAGGTTAACTTCGTTACCATAAAACTCACGAATCGCTCGAATGAATCGTTATTTGATTGTAAAAATGGTTCGATTTATGAGTTTTGCTGTGATCTTGTTATTAGTCCATCAAAAGCCATCGGTCTTTGCCTACGATGACAATTCTGAAGTGTCATCCGAGTCGAGTGACGACAATAAGATCGTGTTTCATCTAGATGATAGCATGAATCGGGTCCTTTACGACCTCTTCATCGAAGTGTTTGGCAATCGCGACAATAGTTCTGACCACAAGATAGAGCTTCCGGTGTCTGCAGTGGCGGAACTCTACCGCAACTATACTCAGCAACAGTTGGAATCGTTGCGAACAGAGCTCAACAAACTGGACAACCGCTTCGATGTCGTCCGTCAAAGACTGGATTCGCTGCAAAAGATTTTCATTTTGTCTAACATTGAATACGCTTTGACCAAAAACCTGTCTCAATATGAGAAGCACTTCATTCATGTCGGCGAACGAATGGTCACTCTTCAGAAACTGGTCCTCAAGTTCACGAACGCAGACAAACCGATTGACATCAATAATGCCAATCGAAATGCGAGAAAATCATTGATCGGAACCGTTTTCGATCGACTGTCGGCTCTTTTACTCGGAATAACTCCCGAAGCGGTTGACCAACAAAAGAGCCAATTCTTGAGTTCAAATCAATTAAATAAAGTAATAATTTTAGTCAAATCTCTTCAGTCACTGAAAAACGTATCGACAAATCAGATGAGTCTAAAGCAGAGGTCGGATGTCGTGAGACTGCAGGCAATGCTATACCGACTCCAACAGATCCAAGAGTTGAACCGATTGGCCGAACAGACGTACCTCCAGTCGGGAATGAATCCGTACGGCTATGAGGCCATTCTGAACCTGGTCAGGATCATGGGCACAGTCGCCGGACAGAACCAGTTGAGGACAGTTCTCAGACTCTTCACTTTGCCGATGAGCAACAACTTTGGCCCCAATCAGGTGAAGACGAACAACAATCTCAGCCAAGAGAAGATAAGACTTCTGATGAAAGCTCTCGAAGAACAGGAGAAACAGAGACGACAACAACTCGAGAATCAAAGACAGAAACAGATTCTCGACGAACTGCTACGCAATCAGCAAAGGCAACAAGATCAGATCAATAGCCTTATCAAATTGATTGAAATGCAGAACAATAAAATTAACAACCAACCTAACCATGCTCAAATTGGCAACAAAAACAATAACAGCATCGACGACATTATCAACAATCACCTCGACAATATCTGGTCCACACAGAGAGCTGCTTCTCGGACAACACCAGTACCAACACTAAGGTAACTGTCATTTCTGTGCACATCAATGATCTTTGTCTCGAAGGCCGACAACATCTGCCAATCAAAATGAAATATTGAGTAAACTTCGAGATCAAAGAAGACAATTGAATGAGTTGTTGAGGACATTGGGCACAGACTTCAACAACAATATGGCGACGAAGAGTCCGCCGGCGGTCGGCTCTAACCCCAAATCACAAGAGACGTTCGCGAATATACTTCAGGCAATCGGACCGATGATCGGGTCTTTGGCTCAGAGCGGACTCATTCCCGCAAATCAGATGCAAATCACACAAAACTCTTTGAATGACTTACTTAAACAAAATCCCAATCATTTCAATAATCGGATTCAATACGACTCTTATAAGTCAAAGGCATCCAAATTCATAGATCTTTTGGGATCTATTCTGAACTTTAATTAACTATTTATTAATTAACTAAATTAAAGCGATTACAGACTAGTATTCGGTGAAGATTTCAAATATTTATTACAGACTATATCACTAATTATGACATTTCTATGACTCGCTTTTCCACTAATAACTCGCTGAGACAGTGGTAAATGTCAATCGTCGAGACCTAACCTCTTCTTCAATGTCATTCTCTGATTATTTTCGTTCTCCAATTCCAGATTCAATTTGTTTTTCTTCTTTTTCCTCGACTTCGGTCTTCTTTTAGTCATCTTTTTGACTCTCATTTCACTTCCATTAGTAATAATGAAATTCTTTGTCTCACTCTTTGATTTTGTATTTTCTTTGCTATCAGTATTAATATGTGCTTTCGTGAGAACAATGTCTGGAATGCAAGCGATATGTCTGATCCGTCTGATTAACAATTTCTTTGTTTCCATCCAAAGAGCAGAACTGTCGCAACGGATCGGACAGCCGTACAGTTCGATCGCATTCCGTTTGTTCTCTTCGAGAAACGGCTCAAACACTTCCCTCTGAAGAGTCTTGAGTTCGGGATTGCATTGATTATAAGAACCCAAAAAGAGGATAACTCGCCGACCATTACCGCCGAGGAATGCCTTCCGACTGAAACTATCGCTCTTCAGCTCATTATTGTCCAAATGAATTCTTAGCGTATGATTGGAATAATTTTCAAAACTGAATGCAAACGAATTGATTCTTGAGATGCGATTATTCCTCAAATCAATTCTTCTTAAATCAGATAATTTGTGGAATGCGTTCGAATTGATTCTCTTCAAGGATTGTCGTTCTCTATAGTTATGAAAACTAATGCTTTTTATCGATGAATAGTTGTTGAAAGCGTTCGATGGAATCGATGTGAACCGACTGGACATCACTTCCAAAGTCTTCAGATTAGTTAAACTGTTGATCGCTTCGAAGACATTCCGTTTGTCTTTCACTTTGTCTGACAGTTTGGTTGCGTTAATCCAAATATGTTTAACGAATTGCGAGGAATTACTGAAAGCCATCGGATTAATGGTCTGAAGACTGGATGAGTGGCGAATGTAAATGTTCTTGAAGTGGAGTCCCCGAAGAGTGTTGGCCTCCAAAGCGGTGATCGCACTGTTCGACAAATACAACCATTCGAAGAGTCGGTGTCTGTCCTCGACTATGGTTTGGCTCACTTTCAAGAAAAGTTCACTCAAATTGAAGATCTGATCGCCAGCGCAAGTGATTACTGGGATCTGACAGTAATACGAATCTTCTGATCGATTATTACCACAAAATAGTGGGCTTTCGGTTCGTGAGTGACAATAACAGGGATTCAATACATCATATCGCGGACAAAGACTCTGATGAAACGAATACTTCAATAATGTCGACAATAAAAGCATCAAAACTGAGACTGAAATGCAATTTTAACACAAGAATCAGAAGCGAAACCTACGAATGACTTACCTTTTGGACCCATTTCTGTGATTCTCAGAACACCAGTGAAATTAAATAAGAATTTCAGTCAAACAATATTCGGTATCACTCGTTGTGTTAACCAATGGTTGACAATATTGAAAATGAATTCTCAGAACGTCTGCCGAAAAGAATGAAGTCTTTGGAGATATTGAATGACATATAGAGTGTCAAAAGCAGAGCACGACTTCTCGGGAAGTCTTTCTGTGCTCAGCCAGACATCGATCGATGGCAAGACTTTTTCCTATATGAGAATTACATTCCAATTATTGCCATAATTGCGATCACGTCTACAAAACGACAAACTTTTGTATTCAAAACTTCACTTATTTATCAGTTCTTAAATGAATGACTTCTCGTTGGAGTCATATCTCGTTCTTCAGGTCTTCACAATCAGAAGCATTGATGACTCGAATGTCGTAACAATGGGTTATTAATACAAAGAGTATATGGGAATCAATAATTGTTGGCATTTCGAGAACAGAAATGATTTTGTGATCAATGACCAGAATAACTCATTAAAGACATCAATGAATGGGTCCAATGGTTGGGCGTTCTCTCGAATTAGTTCTCTTATTGGATGTGATTATTGATCTATCGGTCCATTAAAGGTATGCAAACATGAAGACTGATCTGATTAGGTATTTGCATACCAAGAGTTACATTAAAGACAAGTCAACTAATTAAGATCAATCAATTAGCCAATGGATACCAATCAGTGAGAGTACAGTGGGTTTATAAAATCCGTGCAGATTCTCATTCTTGGTATAATGTATTTTCAATGAGACTCAATCAGTTTGAACCTTAGAATCTGCACGGATTTTCAAAATCCTCTGCACAGCAGATACGCTGTGTTTCTAGTGTAAGGTTTTAAAAAGCAAAATGGTGGATTATAAAAGGGGAGCGATAATCTAGAATTTTTATTATTTCTAATTCATCTTGAACAATAAACTTGCATATCCAAATGAATATACCAAGAGTGAACCAGTTTAATT
>JAQGBE010000799.1:0-14599 GCA_034698225.1 Scheloribates latipes | reverse complement strand
CGTAAGAAGTGTTGATAGCATTGACAACAAAAACAATTTGCATGACCTGAACAGAGCGAGGACTGATGAGCAGCTGACCAGCTGAGCATATGAGCAGATGAGCAAATGAGCATGGCCATTGGCACACTAACGCACTCACCACTGACCCACTCTTGAATCTCTTGTGCCGATCTCGCCCTAACAGATGACTCTAATGCGTCCGCCGCCCGACGCCACCGACTACTTAGTGCCGAACCCGTGCTCTAACTCTAACTCAAACTATAGTATGAGTACTGAAAAGACTGAATTGCTATCTCCCGACACCTGCTCGACGTTCAGCTCTTCTAACGAGAATAAGCTCTTGGAACTGATGGACGATATCAACCCTCCCGTCATACCTCCGAGAGTTAGCAATTGGAGGGAAAGCACGTATTCTAAGAATCAGGTGCTGTCATCCGATGCCAAGTCCAACGGCATAAAGAGTGAGCCGTTAGTGTTGGACGCGTCGGCACTTCTTCAGCAGCCGTCCCGCTATATGAACGTCAACGTCAACGACAACTCGGATGCAGTCAACGGCAACCACTCGCGACCCACCGCTCAGCACATCAACTGTTAATCGGAGAACGTCTTGAGCTATACTAACCGATTGGTTCTCCAACTGTAGAGCACAAACGGATCAGTTGGCACACAAAGTGAGAGTATCATCAATTGCTGTCTTAAAGCCAATAGCACCTTGTTCATTGTTCAAGACAATAGCATTTGTACGTCATTTCAGCCATTCTTTGAGCTTTTCATCGTTTGTAAGTCTATTGATTGGCAGATGAGTTGAGCGACACAATAGTGTCAAACATATTATTGCCAATTATATCTACTGTAGTGTCCGATACTTCACAGGCGGAGCACAGACTGGTCACTGACCACCGATAGTGGTAGTGACCACTCATTTGATGATAGATTTGTTAATCGATATCTATTTCATATAATAAGTGCTGAAATTGAATCACTGTCTGATAAATTGAGCTCATTTTCAAACGCATCAATTTTTATGATCGTATCCAACGTAGGATTGTCTAGACTACCAGGGATTGGTAGACTAGCCTAGATTATAGCCTATTTTACACCAACGAACAGAGCAACTTGTCAATTGACTAACGAACAAATACATTGGTATATTAAGTTATTTGATCGATAGATTGTGTAAATAGACTGATCAATGATCACTCATTTGTGAAGGAAAGGTAATTTTCCGTTTGAAACGAATTGTTTTCCAAAATATATCATTTAAACAAAACAATTGTTATCTCGAAATGGGTTTCCAGTATTGGGCGAACCTATTCATTGAAGAGCTGTCGCCAAACGCTGTGCTTTCGAAGCATCAAAAATGTGTACAAAAATGTGTAAATTTTGAATACATTTGATTTAGTTGTGAATCAACTCTGAAATTGTTGTCTAAATGTCGTCAAACATCTCATCAGAAGTATTGTCACAACAGATACAGTCATTAAGTCATTAGTGCGACAGAAATCCATTTCTATTGCACCCAATTGTTGTCCATTGATTCGAATGACGCTTAACTGTGATATTCATTGTCAACAAAACTCATTAATTTATTATTTAAATTAGACATCGATTGAGAAATGGCTTTAAAATGTAAAGAAAAAAATATTTAAAAATACTCGAATCGAGTAATGCATTCGAAATGAATTAATAAATAAATTATAATCAGTTAAAACTAATTGAAAATAAATGTTTAAAATATCTCAACTCAACTGTCATTGAAGAGCAGACACAGAGAGTAGTCTTCATTGGAGTTATCGTTCGGAGCATTGCTTTTGCTAACGAAAATCGGTTTCAAATTCTTGATCACAACTTTATTGTATTTATACATTTGGCCGATGTTTTTCTGTTAATGAACAAGGCAAAGGTTAAAGTGGTTGATAGTGATTGATGACGTTAACACATACCCCGATCACTTGGGAGACAAGTTTTCTGAGAAACTCCTTTTTTCTCTTATCCGTGAAAAGTATTTTGTCTTTGGTTTGGCTGCTCTTAACGAGCTTCTGATGGAAGTCCTCCCAGTCTTTGAGCTGAGTTCCGGTGATTTCGCTTAATTTCAATTTAATCGAGTCGTAACTCAATTTGACAGCAATTCCTTCGTAGAGAATGAGCATTAAGTGCAAGAGAATCGACTGGTTTTGGTCGTGTTCTCCGAAATAGGAGAGAGCGGTCAACAACTCCTCCAAAAGGAAGTACACTCCGGCCTCGTCTCGAATCATATTGTCGTTGATTATCTTCCGAATGAGCAGTGCATTCAAGTTCGCCGTCTTCAGAGAGATAGTGGTGTCCAGCCATGAGAGCGATTTGGCCGTCGGGTATATGATTGCAGTGGCGTAAGTGTCGAGCAGATAAGTGCCCAACTCAGAGATGTGCGGCTCATTCCCGCTCTCACTGTTCTGATTCAAGTAATCCAACGACTCATTCGACTTCCGATTATTGGGCGTCAGAATGCAAGTCAATAAATCGATGAACTCTTTGCTCAGCAATCGATTGATTTGATCGCAGACTACTTCAGACTCAATGGGCTCCTCGTCTTCGCTCTTAACCTCGAGAGTGCTATTTCTCGACTTAATCGCATTCCACCTGTCATTGACTCTATTGAACACATAAGGCAAGAGCGTCACTACAATCGGTCCGATCCGCTCGTAATGCACTCGCGATTGAGGACAGTTAGCAATCAGTGGTTTAATGAAATTCTTCACTATCATCCGGAGCTTCCATTCGGGCAGAAACTCGATATCCCTGAGGACTGGCTTGAAATCAGTGATCTGTTGGAACATTTGCGGCGAAAGCGAACTTATGGCCAGACCTAATGTGTTGAACGCCAGGTCGTGGAGCGACCAAATGAATGTTTGCATGCGATACGCGTCCGATTTGGCGAGGATGTGATCCCTGTTTGCATTGGAGGCCAAGTCCAGTATATTTACTTTATCGCCTTCGTTGATCTCAGCGTAAACTAAACTTTTGAACGTTTGGCTGCACTTCGCTTGGAATTCCGGTCTCCAAATAGTATTCAAATTAGCGATCAATACAAATATGCCATTGAATAGCGGCAGAATCGCCGGAATCAGAATCGAGTTTCTCTCTGATTTGGTTCGATTGAGCAAACATATCGTCAAATTAATTGCATATAAAGTGTTTGCGCGCTTATTGCCAAACGAGGTGTCGGTTAGTGAGCTCTCACACAAACCCATCTCATAAAACAATTGGTCGGCACTGGGAGTGTACGACGATATCCAGTTGATTGACCAAATCAGCTCATCGATGAACTTCTTCTGCACTTCAATGTCTGGCAACTCATTGCTGTAGATAATAAGTATTAGGCATCAGATAGCATGGAGAGGATACCATGATTGCAATTACCTTATTAAAATGAGTCCCTCATTGAGGGCACACTTTTCCATTTGACTAAATTGTTGGACATCTGAACACATGGAGTGAATGTGCGCTTTGAGGCCATCGAACAAAGGCTATTAAATATAATGCAATTAATTCAATTGCAACCGAATAATCATTAGATTCTCACAACTAATATAGTGGGATATGTTTGGCATATCTTGATGAAAAGTGAGCATGCATGTCGCCGCAAATTTTTAACTTCTTTGGAACGGCTGAATTTATCTTGACCATCAATTGTGAAGGCGGCGAGAAGCAAGGTCTTTGAAAGGATACGATAAATGAGTAAATAGTGATATCATTTAAATACCATTTTGATAATTTCGAAGATCAGTTCCTTTTGGATGTGCGGCAAAAATATGGTGAGTGCGGAGATGCAGGAGAGTTGGCTGGAGATGAGGTCGGCGTCAACTTTGTTGCCCTTTTCGATCAACAGTTGCAATATTTTGCTCGCTTCTATGCAGAACTATAAGACCAACAAAATTACCCATTTATTAGTGAGTTTGTCAGTTGTTTACCTCATTTTTATCAGTGATTTTATTGAAAACTGCAGCCGAAAGCTGAGCCAAAACATCCCAATCATTCTTTCCACTTATTGATTGTATTAAGGCTTTTGTGAGTAAGTCAGTCACAAAATTGAAACAAAACTTTTGGTCCAAAACTGATGAATAGAAAAATAGATCGATTAAATTATTATTAATATTATGTCACCTAAACTAATCAATTACTTGTCAATTGCCTCAAGAGGTCGATTGTGTCCGCTCGGAATTTGTAGAAGAATGAGTCAAAACTTTCGTTGTCATCAAATTCAAAGCCCAAAAGCGATTTATCAAAGAGTTGTGTCGATATTTTGTGCGGAATCTGATTGATTAGAGTCATATGTAAAGAATTGACAAATGAATTGCTGTCCGAAAGCTTTTTGGAGTTCTTCACTAAACAAAGCCAGAATTGGACCGAAATCGAGTTGAAGATGATATTGGAGTGCGAGAAGAGATGGAACATTGTCTCGAGACAAAGGGTCACCACTGGATTGGTCAGATCGATCGGGTCGGAGAGAACAACCATTTGCTGACCGATGTCACTCATAACCATAACTATACGTTTTGTTAAACTTTGAATTTCATGGTCTTTGGAATCCAAATCAATATATTTCCTAAATTGACATTTTTAAAAGTCAAATATCATTAGTAATGATTCATTACATTTAAGGTCTAATTACCGAATAGTTTGGACGATGAGACCAACGTTATCGGCACTGAAGAGTGTCTGAAGAGTTGTGCTGTCGTTTTGTTTCAACTGCTTTCGGTTCAGACAAACTAAAAGACAATCACAAATCGATTGCTTTGCTTTAACCCATTGACTGTCAGCGCAATCGTTAGCCAACATAACAACTAAGATCTTAAGCAAATTGGCGTCCAATTGAGTCCACTCGAACAATACGGTCACTGTCGACAAAGAAGTGGTGCAAAGAGTGAGATCACTGCTGACCAAGCATTTCGATATGTATTCATAAACTGAGTTAATATTTTTGTTCAACTCATTCGTGATTTCTCTTCTTCGCTGTCCATTGTTGGGCTTGAAAGCGATTCCGATGTCATCTGCCAATTGCCAAATGCAATACAGACTGAGATGCGATCGGTTTCTCAGCAAAATCGGCATAAATTGTGGCCAATTCTGAGGCCATTCTCTCATCACTACTTCGACGACACAACGACTCGAGCCGTTCATCAGATGCCGCCAATTGGTGTCTTCGGGACGGAACAGATCCGAAACGTCGAACCAGCTTTCAATTAGTTGTTTAATGTCTTGTTTTAGGCTTTTATCGATTTTATTCCAATGAAATTTGATGGCAAACTCGAGAAGTTGGAGACCAAAGTGTTTGTAGACAATAGATTTGTTTGAATCGACGAATGTTTGGTTCAATAGTCCGATGGAAACGTTGATCAAAACCAAAACATCTTCAGAGCATTTGATGTCTTCAATCAATTGGTTGGCGGTATGTCTCTCACCGACACCACTCTTCTCGTCGATGATCACATCAATCGATTGGCACACCTGTTGACAAATGACTTGGACGTCCATCACTGACTACAACTGTCTGTTGTTGTTGTGATTGTGGTTGTGATTCAAAGCCGGCGTCAAAACAGACAACGCGTGAGTGAGTCGGTGGCGACGAGTGGGAGCTCTGAGGACTCGACTCGAATCTGTTTGTGCACAAGAGGTGGCACTCTTCGCACCATTGATTGTACCCGATTATACTGATTGAAACTTGTGGACCTGGATTGAATCATCTTATTGTTGATTGTTGATTCACAACGATTAGTTTGAGCCTAAACATCAAGCTCACTTTGAAAAATGATTAGGTCAATTCATTATCCCTTATACATATAGGGGAAATTATACATTTTAGCTTCTTATAAGCGACAAGCGGTAAGTGACAAGATACAGTTAAAACATTGAACTATTCTTCGATTATACTTAGCAAGTCATCACTGATGAGAGTTCGGACTTTGTCCATCTGAATTGAGTAAGATGGAATTGTAAGCCAAGCTAGATGCTAGTCAAATTAACTTTAATTAACGTGTAATAAATTTTTAGAATTACCAATGTCAATTTCAATTTCACAATTCCATAATTCAATCTCAATAGCAATCAATTCATTTCAATCAATAATAAAATTAATTTCAAAATTCAAATGCAATTATATTTTAAACAACTATTATATTTCAGTTAATCATCGAATCGTTTGTTCGCGTAATCGCTGTCATTCTGGAGGAGTGAACTCAATGAGCATCGACTGCGATGGTTGGAGACGGATGTCGGAGAGAGGTATCTCGGTGTTGATCAGGTTCTGCGGGCCCTGCGAGTCCACCAGAACCACCTTTCCCTTGTCGGGCATCGACGACTCCTTCACGTTGACCGCATTGGCCACTGCCTTGTTCATGTTGATCAGCAAAATATAGCCGTTCTGACCGTCGCTCTTCTGGTCGGGGGTTCGAACCATAACGAACACATTATTGGTGTTGTTGTGGTTGGGGAACGAAGTCTTGCCCAAAAGAATCGCTTCGTGACCGGCACTCCTGAAGGTCACCAGTGATTTGAAGAATTTCAGATGAGATGCCTCGGCCTCGAGCTGCGCCTTCACGTTGCGGGCCACGAAGTCGGGCGCCACTCTGAGCCAGGGCACAGATATGTTTGTGAAGCCGGCATTCCTCTCGTTGTTCCACTGCATGGGACTTCGGTAGGGCAGACGCGACGGGTCGCCCTCATCGACCGTTTGTTGCGGGAATGAAATGACATTATCGTGGAGACCGATCTCATCGCCGTAATAGACCACTGGCGTAGTGCGCGGTAGTGTGAAGGCCAACATCATTATGCCTTCGGCCAATTGCTCGCTGCCAACTCTGGTGGCCAGCCGCGAGTTGTCGTGGTTGCTCGTGACTGACGCCGACCAGGGCCCGGGAGGCTTGACATTGTCGGGCCATCCCAGCTCTTGAATAGCTGAGAGCCAGGACTCAATTTTCTCCTTCAGTTGTGTGGCGCGGGTCATGAGGTCGACACCAAGCAGATCGAAATTGAAGGGCAGATCTATCAAAGGGTTATCGCTTGAGCCGTAATACTTAAGCAGTTGTGGCGTCGGTTCGTATGCCTCCGAAATGAGTATCTTTTTGGCGCCCGACTGCTTCACCACTTTTCGCCACTCCCTCAACAACTCAAAGTTCTGTTCGTGGCCTTTGGTCTTGTCGTGGATCAACGACTCGTAGTCGTTGTAGTTGGCAGAAGAGGGTCTTCTAAAATCTGGATTCAGCTTTTCGTCCTCAAAGTTTTCGTCTTCGATCAGATGAGAAGTGGCGTCGATGCGAATGCCATCCACTTTGCGTTTCATCCAGAACTGAAGCACTTCTTTGACTGCTTTCTTCACTTCTGGGTTGCGAAGGTTAAGATCGGGCTGACTGGGCAGGAATTGGTGGAGGAAAAACTGCTTGCGCTTCTCACTCCAGGTCCAGGCCGAGCCGCCGAAGACCGACTTCCAGTTGTTGGGTGGTCGGCGCGGATCTGTGCCATTCCGCCAAACGTAATAGTCTTTGAACTGTGGGTCTTCAGACTCGGAAGCGTTGAACCAGGGATGACGATCACTGGTGTGGTTCGGGATGAAGTCGATTATCACTTTCAGTTTGCGTTCGTCTTTGTGAGCCTCGGTTATCAACTTATCGAAGTCCTCCAGAGTGCCATATCGGGGGTCAACGCCAGTAAAGTTGGTCACATCATAGCCCGAATCGCGCATTTCTGACGGATATATCGGCGATAGAATCAGAGTCTCGACGCCGAGGTCTTTGAAGTAATCCAATTTGGAGATCAGTCCCTTGAGGTCTCCCTCGCCGTCGTCGTTGGAGTCCATGAAAGACCTGACATAGACCTGGTAGACAGTGGTCTTCTGCCACCAGGGCAGCGACGATGTAGCAGGGCACTTGGGCGCCACGGCCACGATCACGATGGCGCCGATGAGCATGGCCAGCCAGACCACCCAGAACAATATGAAGAGGAACATCCTGAGTCTGACCCAGAACGGGTCGTTGGCGTATTTCATGAGTTCCTCCTTGCTCATGCCCACTGCGCCCCCGTACCCATTGTCCACATCCACTTTGGCCTCACCGTTCTTGCCGTCGTTGGTGAACTTGACTTTGGAGGGCGAGGCCGACTCGCCGCTCGGGTTCAGCTTCTCTTTGACGGCCACCTCCTCGTCCATCTCGAACTGCTCCTCTTTGTTGGCCTCCACAGACATTATAATTGATAAGACGTTCCCTTATACTTGAATAGAGTATTGCTATGGATATGAATGATCGGAATGAGATATGAAATGGACTACAATTGAGTCCAATCGAGTGATACCTAATTCAGACGAGAGTTGATCACTGCTCAGTCCAAAGGGGGAACAGTGAGTGTTCAGTGGCGGTGAGCCCTAAATGGATGGTATAATCGAGTGCCAACTTGCGAGTGCAGTTCAGCACAGAATTGGCTCAATTGGCACAGAACTGGTTCTAAAGGCTGTGAGACTGCTCTCGACAGTCGAGATCATAGAGAGAGTCGAATCGCTGCGACACAGGACTAGACCTGTTATGCACAGAGTTTGTACTCATTTGATGTCTCACGCAATTGACAGCACTGTTGTATCACTGAACGGATCGCATATCGCATATCATTGCAAAGGGATAACCGATAAACCAATCCGAGAGTCACTGCTTGTAAATATAAATCGATCGATACTTTCGATAGTTTTGCAAATATTTAATCGAAAGAATTCGAAATTCAGATCAAAGTTTACATTCTTTGAAGAATTTGTTTAGAGTTTAGAACGGATGACAAGTTTTAGATTACGAGTATTTAGATATTCGTTCGACGACATTGACAATCATGTGATGCTCTATAAGTTTATATTATAAGGGTTCATATCAATTGAGATATTGGATTGGATTGGCTCTACTAAATCAACATTATATCAGTCCTAAACTGTAAAATTAAAAATAGCAGGAAAATTCGCTCAAAAAAACAAGCAGGTTCATTTCCTTGATTTTTTTATAGGCCGAAGACCTGTCGAGACCTATATATAGTGTTCACCAGAAAGTATTTTATAAACAAACTTCAAATGAGTTATCCTGGTAACCAAATATTGTTTTCAATCGCGATGAAATTTTGTGTGGTGGTAGATACCTTGATAAGCATGTCGAACAAAAAATATCGCGCTTCAAAACGGTTGAATTTTTTACCATTATTACTTAATGATGGAACATTATAAGTTGATTCAGTTAGAAAACGGCTCAATATAATGAGTAAAATATTTGTTCGTACATAGTTTTTTTTACCATTAGACTAATGGGCTATTAGTAATGGCATTAGTCTATGGAAAATCTCCCAATAGTTAAACATTTTTCACAGAAATATGAACACAAATTGGCAATAAATGGACCAAGTTTGCATAATTAAGCCTGAAAATGATCAATACCACCTTAGTTTAGAACGGATGACAAGTGATTTTAGACGGATGATTAGTGGTAGTTGAACTATAGAAATTGATTTAAATTCATAAAAATTAGTTATATTAATGACAAATTATATCGTTTATATCACTTGTTTATGCGAAATATGCAATTTTATAGTGAACTCCCAATAGTATACCAAATGGTCAACTATTGAGGGAGTCCTCTGTATTCGAGATCAAGGTTATTATTAAAATGCTCTTGTACGTTTTGTATTGCATCGCTTAAACTAAACCATTAAATTAAATCCTCCGCTGTATATATTGAGTCAAACCAATCGTTTATTCAATTAAATTGCGACCAAATTCTGTGCCAATCGGTTCCAAACAATTCTTAACTTCAGAGGAAAATCATAAATGACGTCCAACTTTGAGGTAAGAATAGATAGATGGCTGTTGTGGTGGCGTTGCGCTGATGTCGTGCCATAGCCCGCATTGATTTAGCTCTTGGTGGTGTTGGTCGTGTGGCCGCAATCATATGGTGGTATAATCACATCCCGACCATTGTGGCGATGAGTGTCACACCAGTGGCCAAATACGACCGTTTGGACGCTCAAGCGTTCAATAGATTGGTGGCAAAGGTCTGTTAATCTATATTACAGTTATATAATTGATTTACTAAATTATTATCATTAATGTCAACAAAAGGACAAACCATTCGTCATAAGCGACGCCCACTTCGGCCGATGTCTGACTGAATGGTCGGTCCAATACCTGAGCGAACGGCTGTCGGACGCGAGTGTTTCGGTTCACGTCTCCAATGAACCAAAACTTGATTTTATTCGCAAAAACTTTTGCTATAAAACTATGGTTTTCAGTGAATTTATCGACAAATGTGTTAACGATCGGCAAAACTATTACTATTTACGATCACTCGGTCGCGACCGTCGGGCCAGAGACGTGGCCAACATTAAGAGCCACTTCCCGGCGATCGGCGCTGACATAGAGTTGCCATCATTTCTGACTCTCTGTCAAAACCCGAGTCAATGTCCAGACTGTGATAAAAACCAATTGTTTTCAAGTGTTTTGAGGATATCGTCCAAAGGTTTAGTCCTTTGGACGCATTACGACATTTTGGACAACATTTTGGTGCAAATCAAAGGCCGCAAACGAGTGGTACTCTTCCCGCCCGAAGACTCTTCCTTTTTGTACTTAGAGTCAGACAAATCTAAAATCTTTGATTTGGACCAACCGTTCGACCAATTGGTGGCCGAATATCCTCTGTTCGCCGCCGCGACTCGATATGAATGTCTTCTGGAAGAGAACGAATCACTTTTCATACCTTCCCTTTGGTTCCATAACACTAAAGCTCTTGAGTTTAGTGTTGGAATCAATTTCTTTTGGAAAGACAAACGACTGTCCGATCAGAACCTCTACAACAAGAGTGACGTTTACGGCAATAAAGACTTGAATCCCGCGACCGATGCCTTCAATAGTATAGATAAAGCGGTCAAACATATCGACAAACTTCCGAAAAAGTTCAGAGATTTTTATCTAAGAATTATTATCAATAGATTGGAGAATAAATTGTGTGACTCGAAAGAAATGGATTAATTCAATTAATAAACTGATTACTTCACCAGATATTACTTTACTTGAATGATAACTCATTTATTTGTCTACAATGTCAAATACCCATTGAGAGTTTTACCGTGTTTACAATGTTTGCCCCAATTACAGTTGTAGTATTGGCGGCCTAGTATTATTGCAGGTTCACAGCAACAAAACAAATGTTTGCTCATAATGAATAGCACTTTTCCAAGACTACTTTTCACGATATGAAGTTTGACAGAAGTTTCATATTGTCATTATAAATGTGACAATGATTTTACATTGAGTTCAATTTGGTTTTTGAAAGCCAAGAGAGGAGTCACGCAATAGTGTTATCGATGGTCTACAGAAGTCCATTACTTAACTATTCATCAGAATACTCACCAGACTTAATGAAAATCAAGAGAGAAATCAAATGGACTCGGTTGGCAATACAGCTAAAATTGGCAAAAACGTATTTAAATTGAATTTTTATCATGAAAATAGTACTTTAATATGATCTTTATAAATTTTTCAATTGTAATAATTGATATTTGGTGGAATAAAAAAATCCTAATTATATTGAGCCGTATTCGAACAGAATCAACAAAATGCTCCATCATTAATGGTAATTATGGTGCAAATTTCAACAATTTTTGAAGGATAATAGTTCTTGTTCAACATGTGTATGAAGGAATCTATCATCACACAAAATTTCATCAAGATTGAAAACAAAAATTGGTTACCAGGACAACTCCTTTGCCACAATTTAGGATTTAGCTGCTTTATATTTGTGTACGATTAAGTACATTAGCAAAGAATAGTTTTTCTTGAAACTAATGATATATATTGTGGCAAAAAGTTATTTAATTTTGTTAATGCGATCGCCTCTCAGACGACGCTTACGTCAAACCCGACATTCGGTTCGATATTTAGTGCAATTGTGTGGTTGAGAGCGAAGGTCTGTCATAAAGCGAAATGTTTTTACGATTCTTATTATTATTGCCTATTATTCTGTCTTTTTTTTAATGCCATCAAGAATTCAGTCACTTTTTCCTAATCTTTCTAATCGTAAGAAAGTTTGGTTTGGATCGAAATCGAGTGAAAGCATGTTTGGGTAGAGCCAGACATTTATGAACTGATGGCACGCCATAAGAGTTATGACAATCAGTGGTCGACTTATTCTGTGGTTCTGTTGTCGTTAGGGTTACTCACTATTAGTGATAAGATTCTGTAAATTCTGTATTAAATATTAAATGTTTATCATTGGGACTGACCTCGAGTGAGATGTCGGGCACTTGAGTGCGATATTGGGATATTAGGACAACACGAGTGCAATCTTTGTGGAGTGGTCGTAAAATGAGATTGCTCAATTGCTCAATGGCTCAATGGCTCAATGCTTGAATTATGAGTGTAGTGATCCCCGAATTAGCCAATTAGCTGCTAATCTGCTAATCTGTCGGATGAGTCACTCCTTTCATGGCTCGCATGAAATTCGATAGAATCACAGTTTGATTGAGCGCTCGCTTTCAGGTCTAATATATGAAAATTAATAATCAAATATTGAAAGGAATTCAACTAAACAAAGGTGTGGTCCGTATAGTCGAGGCATTAATCCGATTGATATTCTCAGTCGAAAACGTCTTGAAAAGTATTTGGAGTTCGACATCAAAGAGATTGAGTTTTGATCAACGATTGATTGCCACGAAATTAACTGATGCACACAAAAGCCTAGTCTAAGTGGAAAATTACTTTTTTTAGAAGAAAAAAACTCAAATTCCGTCTCATATTTTTTAAATATAATTATCGGAGGAGCCAGCAATAGAGGGCAATCGCACGGGAGAATATGGTAGCCTTGTCTCAGATTTGTTTTACGAATGATTGTAATAAAAATTATATAAATATACACTTGGATTATTAGGTCGGGAGTAGAGTAAGCACAGGCATGCGATTCAGGAGGGGGTATCGTAGAATACCCCCTGCTATCTCGCTTCAGGGTAGAAAATTGCAAAAAAAATAATTGGCCCTACCCCCCCATTTGGTTACCCAATTAGGTCAGCCAGCTAATAAAAATTTGGGGGGATAGCTTAATAGGCTATCTAGGTGTAATAGGCTAAATTTGGGATTTTCAGGCTAAAATCCGATACATCCTGATAAATCGGTCTTCCGGTAGGAATTCGGCAAAAATAACCTTCCCCCTCCCCCATTTAGGGTGCCTATTTGGGAGGGGTTATGGGGGTAGACCTTCAAAATTCAGCCTCCTTCACCCATTTCTAAGCTCAAGGTCACACGACCTGGTACCTTATACCCCCCCCTGCCAGGTACCAGGTTACGCATCCCTGAGTAAGCAGATGTTCTTAAAATTCAATAGCGATTGGTAAATGTGTGAATTGGGAGTAAATAAGCGTTTTTTAAATTCGATGATTGTCTATGAATTAGTGTTGGGCTGCTTTTCAGGTGCTGAAGTTTCACTTTGAAATTTAATTGAAATTTCACTGAAATTTCATCGACGAAATTAGCGTTTCAGAGAAAATTCCAGTAAAAAGCAAAGTATGGTGAAATTTCCGTGAAATATGTCACTTTTAGACACCGAACTAAGGCTGAACTTTTCCGTCGCAGTCCCTAGAAAAACAGGCTTTTGCACTAATACACAGATAAAATTTTCGAGTCATAAACACGTGTTTTTATTAAAAGTGATTTTAATTTAGTTTTTTTTTATAAATTAGTGGCGAATGTAATACTTTAGACATAAGTGAAGACAAAGTGAATAATAATAAGCAATTGTTTTGAATAAAAGTGATAATAATTCAGTGAAAATGGAGAATTCTCTCTGAATATCACTTTTATGGGTGAATTTTTTCTCCGTGTGATATTGAATAAAGACAATATCACGATTGACAATATCATCCATTGCACAATCGTGGAATGAAATGATAATTAGTGCGATGCAAATGATAGATATAGTGCTAATTGATTCGCTAATCACCTAATAATCGACGAATCTTATGCTTGGTTACAATTAATCTGTCCATTAGCCTAGCTCTGACCATTATTGATCAGGGATAAGCAAGAGGCATTACTAATGCCGCGGTGACCGAACCCTATTATCGAATTTGCTAGTTGATGAAAGTGATCTTATACGCAAGCTACTCCATTAGATCAGTGAATAGTGTGCCTGGAAAGTAATTACTACGTTGTGAGTTCGATCCCACACCCTAAATAGGCTGTTATCATGGTCATTTGTTGGTCGATGCATATCGTGATATATCGATGGCTGGGTTATATTTTATAACTTATATAAACCCTGGGTTCGACATGGTAAGGTCATGCTAGGGGGATCAGGGGAGGGATGGACAAAAATAACGACCGCCGCCATTTTTCGGCTAAATCCAGTTAAATTAAGGTTAACTACGTCCGATTTAGACCGTTCTTTCGATTTTAGACTTATTTTGGCGTTATTTAGTTAATTTAGCTTAATTATGATTAAATTCCGTTTAAATCACGCTTTAATCCGGTTTAATTTACCAACAAGGGTTCGCAGAACGCTATACCAACGACTTAAAGTACCAAAGCTTTATTGAAGGCTATACTTTTTACTCGCAA
>JAQGBE010000798.1:0-14602 GCA_034698225.1 Scheloribates latipes | reverse complement strand
TGGAGCGAATCGAGCTCTTGACGGCCAACCAATCCAAGTACATAAACCCGCATCGGCTTCACTACAAACTGGTAACTCGACCGACAGAACTGATGGTCAAACTGACCAAACTTATGATTGATCTCTTGCACAGAACGGCAAGACTTTGTTCTGAGATTGCAATAAAGTGCACGATAGGTATGGCTCACAAAAAGCTTAATTGGTGATTGCAATTGACACTGACATTGGTTACAGTGTGGCCATTGTCATCTACAACAAGAGCTCCAATAGTCTTTGTCCGTCAGTTCCGACCGGCGGTCGTCTTCGCAACACTCAGTAAAAAAGTCGGATCTATTTGAATGATATCACTAACGAAGCGGTTCAGAAACTATTTGAACAAAACGGGAACTTCGGATATACTATGGAATTGTGTGCAGGAATTATGGATAAAGGTATTTGTCATTGGAGTGGAGCAACCATTTCGTGAGTTTTTACTGCTTTCAGATAAGACACCGAAACAAACGGCCGTTGAAGAGGTCGAAGAAGAGACGGGTTATAAAGTGAATGCAGAGTAAGATATGATAAATGATTGTCAAATGTAATGTTAATCTCTGTCTGTGTCTCAAAGGTTTTTGCAATTCATATCTTCGTTTCGAAGCGGTGTCGGAGAATCTGCTTCACTGATGCATATCTTTTATTGTGAAGTCAGGTATTGATCGCATTCTTCGGCTCTCAATATAGTCTGATAAATGTCTGTTTATTAGCGATGAGACCCCAAAAGGAAAGGGCGGAGGAATTGGCGATGAAGTGATCGAAGTGATTGAGTCAGTAATCGATTTGCCTTATAATCGATAATTTATTGAGACATTGATTGCATCGACAGAATGAGACCCGAAGAGGCCAAACAGCTGTTGTACTGCGAGGACGAGAAGGCGCCGTTGACTCGGCCGACAGGTATGCTCTTCGGCGTGTCTTGGTTCTTGTACGAACACCTGCCTAGTTTGAAGAAAATCTGGAAAACTGAGTGCTAAAAACTAAGTCGATAATTCGGCATGCGCCTAGTGGTTAGGATTAAGTTATGAGGTATAATCTAATCATAACTTATGAGGTATACATTGGTTAAATTGGCCAATTATAATTTACTATTAGTTAACTAATTAAATGATAAATGATAATTAACCAATGTATCATAACCTAACTTGACCAATTGCTAGTGAAGATATACTATATGCTGGCTTGAGTACGGATAGTAACGTGGTACCATTATATTTCGCTTACCGGCATGCCGTTTTAAGCGAGGTACGGACACCATTTTCATTTTCAATCATATTGGTCTATTTCACTCTATACCGGCATGCAGGATAATGCGGGGTAATATTAATACGTTAGATATGATTTCGAAATTTATTCAAAACATCGAATACAAACTCATTAATGTAAGTGTGTATACAATAACACTCTCAGCTCGTCGTTGAAGCGGTCGTAGTGTTTGACTCCTTGGCGAACTGTCTTTCGCTGATGTGGTCCTTGGCCTTCCACTTGAGTTGATTCGGATGTGGAACCGTTGCGGCCACGGCGTAGTGGGTATACGGATGGAAGAACGGACAGCTCAGGTGCCGACACTTGTCGCCGAACCGACAAAACTGGAACAGAGACAAGAAAATTATAATTTGATTGGCCATTGGATGTGTGTTGCCTTGGGGTGATAGTAAGGACAGGCGGGGTTCTTGCAGTTGGGCAGGTATTTGCACTGCTTCACCGAACTCGGAGGTAATAGACTCGATATGATGGCCGCTGAGGTCGGAATCTTGCGGCGACTCGCGTGAGTGAAGGGACAGTCCCGACGCGAACACTTGGCGTCGAACTTGCAATTCGGGTGAATGTAAAGGCATTTGTCTCCGAATCGACAATTCGGGAAAGTCCTGAAAAATTATTTGTTAGCCCAACGGTTGGCACTCAAAGCAGTGGAGAGCGACTCACTTGCACGGAGTGTTCGGGTGCAAGAACTCGCATTCATCCCCGTTCTTGCACTGAGGCCAGAAACGGCATCTTTCGTTCACCTTGTTTACCACCAAGTCTTCGTTTTCCATGTTGTCGAACTCAGTACCACTTTCTGGTTCAACCATCAGCTCTTCGTCCATCTCTTCATCGAAAACAATTCGGTCTTCGACTAAACCAAATGAATGGTCAACATTCAAAATATTTGTGCAATCAGAATATTTACATTCAATGTTTTGTAAATATTTGTTGTGATCGATGCCATTCAAAGTGACCACAAACTGAGGATCGGATGTCTCGAGCAAAGACTCGTCCTCTATGTAAGCAATCGGTTTGCGCACTGTCCTGCTCTTCGGGGCTTCCTCTGCATCACTTTTACTGTGCATCTCTGAAACACAATTCAAAGTTTGGAGTTTTAAATTTTTAAATCGAACGTCACGTGAACTTAATTTATACGAATGGTCTACCAATAACTTATTGGCAATAAGATCTCTAAATATAGCAAACATTTCACAACTTTTTTTATTGCACTGAAATATTGATCTCTTGGGCTTCAAGCGAAAGAGGGTCTAATTATATTGCCAATTCTACCATTGTGGATTACACTTTTAAATTAGTATTTAATTATATTTTCAATATCTGATCGATATATAGAGTGTGAGTTGTCAAAGAAGAGCAACAAGTTCATCCAATATATACCTTTCTTATTGACTTTCAAATAGTTCCTAAGATCGTTTGGATCGAGATCCTCTCCGATGTCGGGTTCCTGTCTGTCTCCTAGCCGTCTCTTGATAGGTGTCGGTGTATACGCCAAGTCATCTGCGGTGCGTTTCCTCTTGCCTTGAGTCGAATCGTTGGCGTCTTTCACTGCTTTCAACAACAATTGTTTGTTGGCATACATTTCCAGCGGAACACTCGACTTGCGTTCTGAGATGCGGACAACGCTGGCCAACACCGGCCGATTCGGGTCGTATGTGTCCTCCTCGTCGTCTTCCTTCTCCTGTTTCTTGTGTTTCTTGGTCTCCACCGTTATGTCCTCTCGCTTGACAGGCGTCACTTTCTTCACTGTCTTTACCTGATTCTTCTTCTTCTCTTCGACAATATTTTCCTGCAACAACTCATCGATGTCTTCGCCATCCGGATTGAGTCTAAGAACAACTTCGCCATCATTTTGCTCTTTGATGTCACTGTTGTCGCTTATCTTCGCAACAGTTTTCTTCTCAGTTGCTTCTAAACTGTCTTTTGGTTGAGGACTAACTGCCCCTACTTTAGGAATATCTTTGTTGATGTCAACAGATTTTCTTTCACTTTTAACAGTCGTTTCATTCTTGTCGTCAGTTTTCATCTTTTTATGTTTAGATTTACTTTTGGTTGCAATAAAACTCGACTTTTTCGTCATCTCTTTTGTCTCTTTCTTATCACTTGTGACTACTTTTTTGTCTTCAGCTTAAAACAAATTATAAATGAGATCTACAGAAGGTTCGGACAGTTAGACCTACTCTGGCCGGCAGTGGTCTGGATCTGCTTGAGTGATGTGTGCAACCAATTGACGAACTCATCGGTGGCGGCGCCCAAGAACAGAGAGAGGTCGTCCTTCATCTGGTATTTGGTCTTCTGGTTGGCCACGAGGACCATGATATAGTCGGCCAGTTCATTGTCTGTTGGATCAAATCGATGCTCAAATCGGGTGCTTTGGCTAGCATTCAGTGGTCACATACCGACGAACGCTCCGATTTGGTCCAATTGGTCGCGAATGTCATTCTTCGAGAGTCAATATGCGAGTCAATGGAATCAATCGATTCAGTCATACAATCAATTAATTGAATGATTGTCTCATTTGAATCAAACTTACCCTCAATTTAGTGATCACTTCGTTCTTAATGTTTGACATTTAGTTTGTATTCAAACGGCTCTTAAACCAAATCAAAGACTAATATAATTCAAAGCATACGATCGAAACATCAATTTGTTTACCGAATAAGTGTTCACTCTTTTAGAGATAACACTTAAGACAGAGATAAGTCAGACATAAATAGTCGCAAAAGCCCTGCGTTTGGGGCAAATGTGCGGCCAATATGTGCGGGACAACAATGAGCCACAAATGACAATTACCTGGTTTATAAGACCCTTTCACCTTCACAATGGTTTCAAATTAATCTTGGTCAACCAGATACAATAAAAACAAATGTTTCAAAGTATATATTAGTATAAAACTAGTATTTACTGGTTTTGCTAAGTTGAGGAAACGGCGAACAAACTACTGCCAGTTGGAGGAAGTTTATGCATGATAAATTGATAAATTGATAAATTGTGCATTGGCTTATATTGGCATTTGTCATCTCGATAATTTGTGGCGAAATTCTTATCGATACAATCAATGTGGGCAACACTTGTATTTATTCAGTATCTATGTATTCAGTCTAATTTTTGGACACTTTAATTGGACCTTTTCATTTTTGTCAATTATTGTCAAATTGATATCACCTAGTTGTAACTAGGTTGCTACAAATATTTCAACTTTTGATTATTAACTTGATTATTAAGATTATCATAGGAATAGATAAATAGAATAAATAATTACAGTCGAAGCCCCGAATAGTTGACGACTTACTGTACGTGGAATTTGGTCTACTATTGGGAATACATAATAATAAAAGTGAATAATACATATAAACAATTGATATAAACTAGACAATTAGTCATGAAATACACTGAGAATAATAAATATCACCCATTTGTTATTGTAAGAATAACAACCAATAATAATCAAAGTTAGTAATCAGATAGGATAAAAGGGTATTTTATTAGAGACCGTCCCTCTAATGTGAGATCTCTATGATGGGTTACAATATGAAAGGGACGGTCTCTAATAAAATACCCTTTCATCCTATCTCTGTTAGTAATATTTGTTCACTTCGTTCTCTTTCGTTAATAAATTCGATTTTTATTAACCATCTTCTCTATTCGTTACCACTTTCGGACTCATTCTTCGAGTTCATCACTCGTAAGAGACGATACACGCCTTACGTATTGACTCAAATTATCGAGAAAGAAAAAATCGAACAAATTGAAAGATTTTATTAATTTAGCAGCAAATCGAAGTCAATTAATCTGATGATTATTATTAGATTTAGCTATTGATTAAAGTTAAACGAATAATAAACCCTATAATTGCAGAACTAACCCTCAAGAGGGTAATAGTGAGTATGACAATCATTGATGACCACTGATGTGATTCGACATATCATCTATAAAATGGTTCACTAATTGAACCAATTGTGAGACGCCATGTGTTCGCCCAATAAAATGATAGTAAACGCGGTTAACGGTTAACCCTTATAGGACTCGACATAAGAGCTGCCGAAGAGTTTGGATCAGAGATGCGGAGGACTATGCGCTCCAGTCGTGCACTACAGTCACTACAGTCAGACACTGACAGACACTCAGAGCACTCACTTCGAGACCATCGCAACCTCTCATTGCCTGCATTTCGAGATAAGATTGTTGTATAAAATCGGGTTTAAATTGGTTTGGCATCAAATCCTTGGCAAAGATGAGCGAGAGTTTAAAGAGCAGCTCCAAAAAGCACATACAAGTTCTGACTTCGACTGATTCGGAGGATTACGAGGACATTGCGACCAAAGAGAACCCACAGAGGGATGCGGTGGTCATCAAACTCAAAAAGGTATTCAAAGAATTGCTCGAAACTATTGGCGAAGATCCTGAACGACAAGGACTTAAGAGGACGCCTGAGAGGGCGGCCAAAGCGCTCTGGTATTTCACACATGGATATCACGTCCAGATGAAAGGTCAGTATTATATTCATCTCGTTTGCTCGTATTGAACTCGAAAGAATTGGAATTCACGATAATATTCAACTATCAACAGAATATGTTAGTTATGATAGTGTTAATAAACCAGCAAATTAATTGACAAAATAAAATAATCAATTAGTTGCCAAGACATAGAAAAGATGACAATTTAAGTGATAATAAGTGGAAAATAATTTGTTGCTGGATATTTTAATTAACACTTGAATTACAGTTTGTCGAATGATATTATAATAGACTAACCAAGAATATGAATGTATGAATTGGTTGTAAGCAAGGTGCAAAACATGTTGATAGACGTAACATAGAGAAAGGGACGCATTATATTAGATGCGGTGATTCGGTTGTCTTTCCATTAGCGGAATGAACGTCAGATGCAGTGCACAGCAAGTCATTGATCACTGGTTTCCGCGCGAATTCACTCCAATCTCTTTGCTCTGCATTTGATTAAACGAATCACTTGTTGAGCCAAAGACTCGCTTTTGGCGAAACCTCATTACCAACACAATTGAAGACATTTAAAACAACAAACTTTATATTTATAACTATAGCACACCATCAGCACACCATCAGCATGCTAATCACTAAATAGCCACAGTAGCTCAATTATTATTTATTTATAAATTGATTAGCAGTTAATAACCGAGCATTGATCCCTATAGAGCTGCTGAACGATGCCATATTCTACGAGGACCATGATGAAATGGTGATCGTTAAGGACATTGAGATGCACTCACTGTGCGAACACCATTTGGTTCCCATCTATGGATCTGTATGTGAATGTCATATGATTGGAGCTGATCTGAGTTAGCTCACATTGGTCAGCAGCACATCAGAGTCATGCAGAGTTACCTCGATTGTAGTCAAGCTGTATCTCGAGCCATATTCCGAGTCATAATGTTAGTGTCAGTGAAAGCTTAAGACGAATGTCTACTCTATGGCAACAATTAATGGCATAGAGTCTGCCATCAGTGCAAACATTCCATTTCATAAGCAATGAGAGTTCGGTTGACATATAGGTTCCGATAATTTCTCGCAGAGTTGTGTCGGTTTATGCAACCTCTGAGCCATCGATTCGATCCTTAAATATCTCATTTCTCACTGCTGTATAACAATGTATGCATTGGTAGCTCTGATAGCACTCGCCATCGCTTCCGTCGCCTTATAACGAGTGCTCTTTCATAGCGAACAGCTATTGATTCAAATAGTATTGAACCGAAGATAAGCCCTATTCTGACCCAAACTTATTATAGTTATTGTGCTCTTCAATGGATTGCCGACAGAATTATCATTGTTCAATAGGCTGTTCTCATTGTGGGCTTATGAGCCAGAGCATTGAGCATGGTATCGCTTGATTCAGTTTGAAAATACATTTTATATTTACCAAATTCAATCAATTGTAACTACAATTGAAATTATCACCAAAATTTGAAAGTTCATTTAATTGGTGAATGAATGTGTTCTGATGTGACATTTACTTACAAATCAAAACAAACACAAATGAAACTGAGCTAAATTGATTGCAAACGATACAGAACAGCAATGGTCTGATCTGGCTGAAACTCGGATGATACTGATTGAAATATGGGTAAAACTCATGCAAAACTCAATTTGCATTAACTTATCTTTCGATGGCTCTAATAATCTGTTCATACCATTT
Organism: Scheloribates latipes; assembly: GCA_034698225.1. Lineage (NCBI taxonomy): Eukaryota > Metazoa > Arthropoda > Arachnida > Sarcoptiformes > Scheloribatidae > Scheloribates > Scheloribates pallidulus. Next base: position 7,135 of record JAQGBE010000798.1, on the reverse strand, counting down.
ATGAAATCATTGTCACTAAAAAACACATAAAACAATGTCTACGCTTCCAATCAGAACCATTCTCATCTACGACAAGTGTATTGTTAGCGCATGTGATGGCTTTTTCAAAACGGGATTTACTTATGAATCAAGCCTTAAGCCCTATGCTCGTATACGGCAAACTGTCCATGCCCGTATTCTGGCCATTATTAATCATTCGTCGAATGTTAAAAAATAATTTTTTAAATCAAACTGAATCCAGCGATACCATGCCCATACCATGGCCATACCATGCCCACTGGTGTAGCTCATAAGGCCACAATCAGAACGCCCTATTCAGTCACTCACTTTTATTGCGACACTTAATTTAAAATGCAATCAATAGTGGCCTCAATTGACAATTGTTTGCAAATAATAACAAGTTTATCATTCAATTGGATTAGGTCTCCATCGGGTATCTACCAAATAAAAAGGTACTGGGATTGAGCAAATTGGCCAGGGTGGTCGAGATGTTCAGCAGAAGGCTGCAAGGTAACTTGGATATGGCTCCTAACACAGAATATGGCAATTGACTCGTTTCTTGGCTACAGTTCAGGAGAGGATGACTAAACAGATCGCCGTTTGCATCACCGAAGCCATAAACCCGGCCGGAGTTGGGGTTGTCATCGAAGCCACGTATGTCTTATGTCTTACTCGATAAGAGCGACAGAATGAGTAGTAATTGGAGTTTAGAATAACCGATTGGTGCCATCGATGAGATCATTTGTCGTTCTTATGTATTGTTTGACATTTAACTCAATTGCAATCAAATCTTTAGACACATGTGTATGACTACAAGAGGCGTCCAGAAGAGCCAGAGTAAGACCATTACGAGTGCAATGCTAGGAGTGTTTCGCGACGACCCCAAGACTCGCGAGGAGTTCCTCACACTTATACGGCGCTGATTCGCACAACGCATAGGATTGGCTAGTTTTAGACCATTATTGTTATTGTCGTTATTAAATTTGATTTAATTAAATAGGGAATGAGTTTTGGTGTTACAGTCATTGCAAATCAATGTGATATCGAATTAAGTGAGTAATAAGTCTTAAGTGAATCGACAGATATTTGATGTAAAGCTTGTCTCAAATTATATTAAAACACTTCTAAATTAAAGTCCCGATCATTTGACGCGAGAATAAACGCTGTAAAGGAAGAGCTTTAAAACAAATTAAAAAATAATTAATTGCCGACAAATACACTCTTTTGCTAAAAAATTGCTGAAAAAGAAGTAATTATTTTGTGACAAAATATAGTTAAAAGGATTGAGTCGTGTTTTACAGACGATCATTGATTGCGTGATTTATCGACTTTTTATGACAATTGAATTGATTTTGGTTTTGTTATCAATGAATTAATACAAGAAATGTAAGACTTGGTCGAAGAGTTGGCGCACTGACGGTTGACTGAAGTGTTGACCCGATTTGTGACAAATCATTATTAAATAATATTCCATATTATCTGAAGTCGGGTCTGAAGTCATCGTAAATACGATTCACTGAACGGAGTCTTAATAGCGGTTTTGGTTTTAGGAGAATGAGTGACGAATTCGTAGACATTAATGAAGTAATTATACAAACGATAGGTCTGACTGACGGCGAGTAGGTATTGACCGCATGTGTCGGCAGTCCTGTCCCTACTCTTAGTATCCGCTAATGAAGTGGAAGTAAAAATGAGATACAAAACAGTGTTATTCGTCATTCAAAGTGATAGACATTTTGGCGATTGATTTGTTATGGCTTTTGATTGATCAATGGGTGACACTCTTTGATTACAAAAGTGACTCATTCTCGACAATAATTGCAGGTAAGGCTTACGAAGGTATGCGAACGGTTACGATCAGTGATTGTATTGAATTGAATTGATTGTATGTATTGTTTCATTGATTGATTGATTGCATTCTTTGGCAGCATTTCATTCGGAGACGGAATGGTCACAGTTTATAGTCTTTTGATCACCGATTGACACAATACTTGTGGCAAATATTTGGGGAATCATTTGCGATATAGTGTCCACTGATTTGGCGATATATCGAGTATTTGAGTGAATTGTGTGAATCATTCAATTTTGAAGCAATTGATTGATCGAAGACTTTATGGAAGACTAGTTTAACTTTGCATTAATTGGCATTATTTTGAATTATCCCCAAATAATTTGTATAATCGAAGCACATGAATGTTCTTCTCTGAGCACATGAGTGACAGACATAGCAATACTGACAGACAAATCACTATTATTTAAAATAATCAAAATATCGATCGCTAAATGTGAAGCAAACAATGTCTGTAATCGTTGACCAAAGAATTGGATTCGTTTGTATTGAAGGGAAAGCATTTGGTATTTTTGGTCGGAGAGAGTCAATGGTGTGAATCAATGCAATCATTAGAATCATGTAATCAATAATTATTATTAAACGGTTGGAGACTAATGAGTGAGTTCTCATGCAATTGAATACCTGTTAAAACGAAAATAATTATAACAAAATGACGACCAAATAACAAAAACCGATTGCAATGAAGCCATCGTTTAGTTTAGTCTCGGTCTCGAATGTAATGATTGCCGAAGGATTGAAGAGAAGGAGTGCTCAGGAAATCGCATTTCATGACTGCGAACACTACTGGCGTTTTGGTAATTCACTCAATAGACCAAATGAGAAGTGCTTTCATTCACCAAAACATTGACTGATTTGCGCCAACACTCAAAGAGTAGGTCTAATGTGCAATACCTGTTGCCTCCGGACATATAGTTTCCGCCCGAAGAGTAAGAGTTGACGCCTGAGGGCGAGTAATCGCGAGCACCGAAGCTCTGTCTACTAGTGATTGATATGAATGCGAATTACTGTCAGTCGTTCGGTTCGGCTGTTGTTCGTTGAGATTCAAGTCATTTGCAATCAAATTGAGTTCAATCGAATTGATTTGCATTGAATCAAAAGAATTCTCAAAATCAAGTCTAAGAGTGAATACCTCCGGCCCTGACTTAAAGGGCTTCTGCTGCGGTAGTTCGGGTAACTCGACGACCCCGACGACGACTTATAGCCGTCGTGTCCTCCACTTGAGCCGTAACTGTCATAGCGATCGCGACCACGGCTTCCCCCGCCTGAACGCGAGTCAAATCGGCCGCCACCTCGTCGGTCACCTCTGCCTCCCCGGTCGCTATAGGAACCCCGAGAATCCCCGAAACCACCCCCACGGCCTCCGCCGCCGCCACCATATCCGCCCCCACGGCCTCCGTAACCACCGTCTCGGCTACCACCTCGACCACCGCCTCTGTCACTGCTGCCGAATCGGTCTCGGCTGCCGAAACTACCGCCACGACCTCCACCTCGTCCACCACCGCGACCACCTTGGGATCTGCCTCTGCAATGCAACGCAGTCACCGTTAGAGTTGCATTGATAACCACATTGGTGGCCAAACATACCTGGAATGCTCGACTCGCAGTTTAGCCGAAGTGCCCGGAATCGAGTTGCCATTCATCGATCGGACCGCTTCCTCGGCATCGGATTCCCGCTCGAACTCAACAAAAGCAAATCCCGGGGGGTTTTGGGCGACCCATACCTGTGCCGGTGTAGAGATTAGTGACCTCTGGCAGTGGCAGTGAGTGGTGGCATACAAACCGAGGTCAGTTTGCCGTATTTGTTGAACTCCTTTTCAATTTCATCCTTTCGGATGTCTTCAGTGATGCCACCGATGAACACTCGGTTCTTGCGGTCAATCGTCATATCGTCGCCTTTGAGACCAACAAACGTTGCAAATGATTAGTAAATGAATGAATGAAATGAAATGAATTGATTGTGTGCTCGGATGTGAGGCACAGACTTCCACTCAATTTAAATGTCGGACCAATTGAGCAAAGGTTAGACCTCTAGAGGGGTCGCCGCCCTTACCGTACCGGCCGGTCAGCGACACAACCGAGACATCGGACAGTCATCGGATGTGACACATACGGCAAGACTACAGTCAAGTCAATCATAGAGAAGAGATGCTACTCACGGAATGACATCTCAAATCGGGTCTAATCGACGACCAAATGCTACAAAATGTGAATATATATAATGGCGTCGACTTCGGAGGACAGACAGAGTGCGAGACTGAGAGTGAGTCCGATGCAGACCTCTATTGGCTTGAATTGGCTGACAATGAAACCACTGGTGAGTGACTGCCAATGCGACTCAACTCCACTCCACTCGACTCAGTCAACGCCGATCGGACCCACCCTTCCCTTCCCTCAGAGTCTGAGACTCATTGCCGGAGTGACATCTGCTGGTCGTCAGCCATAGAGGACTATATTCTCAAATTCTTGCTCTAATTGGTGTCTGAATTAGTGGCTGCTGTTGATTGCAGATTTAATTGCAGGATGCTTTGAAATTTGGGTCAATGCCTTGTTTTTGTATGGTGCTAGATTTATATTGAGGATTGGATCATGGTCAGTTCACCATGTCTAATGTTATATATACCGATCGTTTGCTATGGATTTGTGAATCGGACCGACAGATGCCGACAGCAATTGAGTTAAAGTAATGAGCCATCAGTTGGAACGGAATCGGTGGCACTGACACTGTCTGACAGTGGTTGTGCCCATAGACTGCGACCGCCATCTATCGCTTGTTTGGCTTCTTCTATGGACACAAACAATAGCAAGCGATTCCGTTTGTAACCAAAGGCAACGATTCATCTGGGTTACAGCTATTAATAAAGTTACCTTGCTCACAGTTAGAGATTAACCGTGGGCAGCAAGAAGGAGTTATCTCTAACGTTGAGTCTTTGAGAGATAACTCGCTGCTGGTGCCGGTCAGTTAATCTATAATGGATTCACCTAGATGATCAGCTAGATGAATCAGCTAGATGTAGATATAAGATGTAGAATTAGATGCATTAATATGATGATTGGCCGCAAGACTGTTGAGAGGAAAGTGAGTGAAACTAATTGACAATAATTGCTTTATTACATAGTTTATGCCTTAAGTGGGACTCAGATTAATTGGAATGTCTTAGGAGTAGTGCTCACTTGACATCGCACACCACGTCAATGATCTTCGGAGCCATTCCTCCGGTTCAGTCGGCCAAACAACCACTCATTAGATTCTAGGCTTAATTGACCGAAAGTTTGGAGCAATGGAGACGAAAGCCTTCTCCGGGTCTGCGCTCCAAATGCGATATTAATATTAATGCGCGAGACGTCGAGCCGACGATCAATCACTGAATTATAGTTTTGAGTGAAAATTAAATTGAAAATCAATTTCAAAGGCCTTTTAAATATTTATAATTGATTAATTGCGACTCTTAATTAATTAATATGGCAAACAATAGAGCGCTATATTATATTGGCAGGGTTGGTGAGGACCACATGTGAAATATTAGAACAATTTCCCATTTGGAAGTCAGTTATATCGAAGCGGAAAAATTATAATTTTCTTTGTTTGGATGGAATTCTATTCAATTTGTGTGTTGTCTTCAAAGACAGAGAGCCATAGAATGGAGAGAATTATTGTTTTTGAGAGAATAAGCGAAAACCGAAACCAATCGACAGTGTTTTGCTTTGGAAGGCCATTGCGAAAGTGGTTTGGAGTGACTCTCGTTATACAATTCTGTCAGTGACTGTATTGCAGACATTAATTCTATGATCCGAAGAGCAAAAGAGCTCTATTTGGTCTCAGATGCGTTCCGATGTGTTCCGATGCGCTCATATGTGTGCAGTTATTCGAAATCGATGAGACACTAAATGCCTTAACAGTCAAGTATTTAGAAGACAGATCGCTAGGAGACAGATGTCGGTGACAGTGCAGACAGCGCTCGGGAGTCGGGACACAGGCCTAACACAGGCCTAACACCACTTGCCATTCATCGCCACTATCGTCACATTAATAATATACATATATATAACCGTTATTCGCCAATCAAATACGGATAATGGAGCATGCTAACTAGCAAGCCAATATCGCCAATAATAATCCCACACAAACGAAACGATTGATGTGACCCCGATTATCCGATGTGTTCCCTTGTTCCCAATGAAAAGTTATGTGCGAACTGAAGGCACAGATACAGACACAGACACAGTGTGTTATCCAAAGTGAGGCTAATCTAACAAAATTAAATGTCTTTGCACTGCAACGTAGGACACAATACATACAATACATATCTGTTTATTGTACTCTTTTAGGAAACGCGAATAACATCTAATATATTGCAGAAGAGAAGAAAAATCTCAGTAACAGTTGTGGCGTTTAAATTGCGCTAATATTTCATTTCGTTCAACTAATTTAGATTACATAACATGTGAATATCAACGACAAAGATTAAAAATTTGTCTCTTAATTACTATGTTATGAATAGTCTTTCACAAAAGGCTTGTATATTGCGAACAAAAGGATCTGAAAAATTCTACTTTTGTTTAAACGTTCTGTAAAATGAGTTTCAATGCCTTCAATGCTTTATTAATTATTAGCCATTATATTTGATTTTATGATTAAAAGTCGGCAAAACTTTTGACTGAAATGTCCTCCAAATTGAGCCCTAATTTCATACCTAATAAAGTGATTTATAACTATATTCACCGTAAAATTGTTTGAATTATATTATATTTAATATTAATATTCTGTGCCTTTCTTTCGGTTCACTTGTGATGAATTGGTTTTTGCATACGATATATGGCGACACATGAATGCCAAGTGTCGGCCCGTTTCCGATCCTTTTATGCCGATCTTTCATATGCTCGTCAGTCCGTAATAATTGCTTTTTGCCATCCGAGCCGTCGCTGCCGTCCGACACATCCAACACATCCAACACATCGCAACGACTATCACATACCACACAATTAGTATTTAGATCATGCCTTATATCACTCAAAGTCTCTGAATCACAAATCTCGTCGTCCCTCCGCTTAATTCGCTTTGCGAACAATTTTTTGTCGATTTAATCAAAAGATAAAATATTCCAGTGATTAGTATGGGCTCTGATATGGCTCCGCAAACACATGAACTGATAGATCGCTATCGAGGGTAACACTGTTTGTATGACCAAACACTGATTACAAGCGGACACTCGTATCACAACACACCATCTCTTGCGATGCAATTAGATTTAAATTATTTCACAAATATTAATAATATTGACATAA
>JAQGBE010000797.1:0-14604 GCA_034698225.1 Scheloribates latipes | reverse complement strand
ATGAGCTAGCTAATCAGGTGCTAGCTAATCTGACCAGGATATTTAGAGGTGTTAATGCCAAGGATATGCTTGAAATGCACACTTCAGTTGCCGATAATTATTACCAAATCAAACAGTCGGGAGTTAACTAGATCATCCAAGTTCCTTGAAAATCAAAGCGTTTCCCTCATGACTGAACTTTGATATGAACAAGGACAGACAAAAAGCACTCGAAACTGGCCATAATCTGCTTGATGATTTCATGGTACTTAGAAAACGGTACTTCTACTATATTCTAGATCCTTCTTATTCTTATTGATAATTTCAAGAGGATCTTGAACCGATTATCAATTTCGAAAAAATTGCACTATGACATTTTTCTACTGCAATTATCGGCAATCACTTGGTCACCAAACTTAAGCTAGATCACTTAGCCAAAATTATACAGGGTATATAAAGGGCATATGATTTGGATGTATGTTTATGTTTTAATTTGACCGCAATTCCAACATGATTATTATTATTAGGAATATGTGACCTTGGCGTTTCTTTTTCAATAGAAAAATGAGCACATGGTATGCCCAAGTTTAAATATTTTCCAATAAACAATCAACTTGATCCGTTCATTTTACTTGATCAAAATTATCGAAAATTGTTTTGTTTTATTGTACATTATATTCGGTCAATTCAAATTCGGTCAATTGGATGCGGACCATTATATTCAATACAAACAGAAACCGCTAATAAATCCTCAATTTCCTGATCTCATCTTGCAGCAATTCCAAATAGGTCCTCGCTTCTTTATAGAAAGAATCATCCAGCTTCTCTGTGGCGGCCAATAGTGCCTTCTCCGCATCATTCAAGCTATAATGAGCATGATAAATCATTATTCAATCTTGATAGAAGCGTCAACTCACTAGTTTCTAGCCGTGGCCAGATTGCCCCTGCCACCTTCCGACAGCGTTCCATTGTTGATCTCACCAATCAAAGTGTCCAAACCGTTGATGATCTGACCGGAGCTCTTGATCAGGATCTGGACCTCCAGTTCCTTGCCCTTCACGTCGTTCACCTGTTGAGCCTTCTTCAGCAGGTCGTTGAGCAAGCCACCTAGGTCGAATATGCTTTCCGGCACTAGATAGGTCACATGATTATCTTGCTAAAATCAATCAAAACCAACCTGGCTCAACTTCGCCACTTGCCAAGGCAATAAAGCCAAGTAATGCAAAGCTAATAATTAACTTGAACATTTCGGCAATAAACTATTTGTGCTTGTTATTCAAAACAACACTTCTTTTATATGAAATGATCTTGTACTAATCCCAGATATCTTATCTGGATTATTTTGCAACTAGCACTAGCACAATTATCGCAATTATAATCAAGCGGCAATAAGAACATGCTCTCTTACATCAACAATATGAAGCTTATGCCTATTTCGCGAACTCAAATCAATCTCTTATAATAAAATGAACAAGATCCAAAATTGTTTGATATATCATTTGAAAATAAATTATCTTGATAACAACCTTGTTCAATAATATGGACAGAAAAATATCTAACAAATTTTGTACTAAATCTTGTACAAATCAAACCCTGAAAAGAACAGCCACACTATGCATCTAGAAATGATAATGTAGCTTGGCAATTATCGGATAATTGTTTAAGTAAATGTCAAGTGTTTATACAAAAGAAATGGTAGGAATAGTTGCATTTCTGTTCGAAGAATTATTGGTTGAGATTTAGAATCGGAAAAATGTTTTTATTTCAAACTAAAACTTTTACGCCTGAACTACATTCAACATCGCACTAGCAACTTATTGAAATTCGTTAATTCTTCTCGATTAAGGGTTTATAAAGGCAACTATGGTCTCAACTTATACTTCGGTTAACTAGCGAGTATTAAATTAAGCCTTCAATGAAGCTTTGGCTCTTTGAGTCGTGGGAATAGAGTTCTGTGAACGCTTGTTTGCTTGATAAAGTTAAGTTATTCATTCTTAACACAATTTGAACAGATTCAAGTTTTTCAGTCAGTTCTTCATCTGGTCAATTTAAATTCGGGTAAATGGATGCCAAATAACAATCACTGGTCACTGAAAGCATTGCCAGGATATGAGAGCAAATAAATAGAATGAACGGAAAGCTCTATGACTCACATTAGCAAAGGGAATACAGTGTTCGCTATAGAGAGCCAAAGCATTCCCTTAACGTCGTGACTGCGCACTGTTTCGGCCCATTCAATTGAATCGCTCTCATGAGGAATTGACTGGTGTCATTAGTTTAACAGTTTGAAAACATTTTGGGTAATATTATCCATAATATATCACCCCTCTAGCTGGGATTTTGATAATGTTTTATAACCATGTATATAGCTACCAAGAGTGAGACCTCTTGAAATTCCTCAAATGCTTTTGGCAACAACGTCTTTATCTCGATCGTCTTCAAATTCCGGAACTTTTTTACGACTTTAAGAGGAGTATATAGTTTCGCTGAGCCCCCCCCCGCCCTTCGCCCCCGCCCCCCGCCCTCCCCCAGGCACTTTCCCTACACTTGCAACGTAGGCTGGTCTTTGCCCATTTTAGCCTATGGGAGGGGGCCTGAGCTCATGCTAAGTCTATGGGAGATCTGAGACCATCTTAAATCTATAGGAGAGTGGCCCATGTTAAGTCTATGAGAGGGGTGTCTATTGTGGTCAAAGCTTTCAATTAGACTTTGGTACTTTAAGTCGTTGGCATAGCGTTCTGCGAACCCTTGTTTCTATAATTTTGTGGATATCCTCGTGGCGGGGAGGAGAACAGGCGCGGATTCAGCGACCTAATATTCTCCTCTGAGTCGTAAAAAGGTCTTAAGTATCAATCGAAATTCAAACAGATTGAAAAAAACTATGACAAAATTCGTTCAAAATCTCCCCAATCAGAATCTCCCCTATCAAAATCTCCCCTATCAAAATCTCCCCTATCAAAATCTCCCCTATTAAAATCTCCCCAATCAGAATCTTCCCTATCAAAATCTCCCCAATCAAAATCTCCCCTAAATTATAGAAAGGTCGACATTCCTCGCTGACTCAGGACTATCTTCGCATCGTCTCATCGCTCAGAATACTCTCAACTATGTAGTCGCCCCCGATTTAATCATCAGTAGTTTTCCAATTACCCGATTATTCTTCTGGCTCTCAGCGCCAGTGATTCTCCACTAATCGATTTAAGTTCGCCGAGTGAGGGCGCTACAGTCGAGACCAGCAGATGTGCTTGGTTCTCAATCAGAAGATTTAGTCGTGTTTTTCCTCGCTTATTTCAACTTCAATAGTTTGTTCATTACTTTTTGTATTTCGGTAATCAATAAAAGTATTAGACTAGTTATGTCCGTTAACCATAAGTGTGTGACCACTGATTGTAACCGATTACCGATGGCCTGAGAATTCTACTCAAATCCGATGGCTGTGATGTCCAGTCGGGCCACAGTCTAGCCGCGACCAACAACCGCGACTCATTTCTCGTAAGGCCAGCCCAGTGCTGACCTTTCATAAATTAGCAAGTATTAGAGATAATGACGGTTACACTGACCAGGACTACTTGACCAGTGGTCAATCAGTTGATATAATTGTCAAAATTAATTTCGAACATTTCAATGTATATAATCTTGGTCTTATCTTGGTTATATTTGGGGGAGATTTTGATCAGAGAGATTTTGACCGGGGAGATTTTGATCAGGGAGATTTTGAGTGGGGAGATTTTGAATGGATTCCGACAAAATTGTTCACGTCGATTTTTGAAATTTTTTAAGGTTTATTTGGGGACCATCATTTCAATGAAGAGAAATACATATTTGAAATCGAAGTAACAATGTAAATTCATTTAAATGGGTCCTTAAACTTTTAGAATAACTTAACAGAAGCAATTTAAAAAAACATTTGTAGATATTCCTCTCATACATAGATCTGCATGAGGGATCTGAGTAACCTTGTCAAAAATACAAGTCATCAATTGAGAGTTGATTTTCCAAATGGGTGGAAAGCTCTATGACTTGCATTTGCAAAGGGAATACTGTCTTCGCTATTGAGAGCCAAAGCATTCCTTTTACGCCGCGAATGCACACTGTTTCCGACCTTTCGGAAAATTAGCCTACAATAATTTTGTTATGATGATAATAACTTGGGTTTTTCAATCGCTTTATTTTTCTTCGTCAAATCTTGTTGTTCTGATGATGATAGACCTCTTTTGTAATAAGAACTCAAGCATTTTTTCTTCACGTCTTCTGTATTATTTAAGACTGAAATGCGTTTATGATTGGAATAATTCATCCATTCATCCTGAACATTCGAATGGTCAAATATATATTCGAAGCGAATCAAAGGCTGATCCGATGAGTTTTGTCCATCATTGATACAATTGTTAGCTTCACATATATATTGCATTGGTGTGATAATGTCTTCCCTTGTCTTGTCTTGATAAAATTCTTTACTATCTAATGAGTGCTCGAGCCAATGAACAATTGCACTGATGTTATATCTGAATTTGAATCGACAGCATGAAACCTGTGATCTGTTCCTAATTTTATCCAACATTGTGATTTGTTCAGAGTCCTTGCCATGTTCACAGTTTTCAGCATGGTTGAGAACATCGCAAGTCACAATATCATTTATCCTGTGTTGATTAATCATATCTTCATAAATCTTTAATATGTGATTTTTCAAACGGGAATAATTCGAATTCGATTCCTCTGGATATTTTGATATATTTGATTCGTTGAGTTCTTTATCAGGTTTATGTCGACACAAATTAAGAATGAAACAGAGGAAGTATATAAAAATATATCCGATCTCTAATTGACAATTACTGCTCTCACTACCAAATAATTTAATGAATTTCGAATCAGTGGGCTGAGAAAAGTCATATGCTAAGCAAATCGAAGCTATTATGACATTATCTTCGATCTTTTTATATTTCGAATGTAACTCTTCAATGAGCAGGTTTTTTGAACCTTTGACCAAGCGTACAGACTTAAAAATTAAATCTGCTTTTGATTTACCAAGGGCGGTATTGATTTTGTTGGACCAGAATTTTGATGCGACATCATTGGTGGATCGGAATCGGACAAACCCAATATATTCCAAGTCCTTTTTCGTATAAGTTATTTTAGTCCGTTTCATATCCGTCTGATGAAACATAAAACGAAATAATCGGAATATAGCCATGGACAGTTTGTATAGACTCGACATCAGCTCGCGCTAACCGCTAAAAAATGTTCAGGCATTAACTGAATACATAAACTTAGTATATTCAGTAATTACAAGAAATTACATATTTCAATTCGATTTCTAAATCACCCAGTAAATTAAATTGAAAGATCTTTGATAGATATTGTTAGGCTGACCAGACGTCCTTGATTTATAAGGATTGTACTTAATTTCTATTTCTTGTCTTTAAGAAACTTTTGGCTTTCCATAGAATAACATTAAGGTCCTTTACACTTAACGTCCTGAATGAAACTGATTTCACCTTGTCTCGACAAATTGATCAAGTTAGAACCAATCAGAGAGCTATACAGTGTTCGACACGTGTTATTGTTTTGAAATCAATTTAAATTTTGTCCATTGATTTCAATGCAATCGCGCGGACACTGATTCAAACGAATCGACTGTTTATTCGATTCGAATTGATTTGATTCAAACCGAATGAATTCGCTCTTGGATTGGCTGTCTAGCCTAGACAATGTTATTCAATGCTAGGCTCAGATGAGTTAAAAATACGAGATTCAATTTGTCAAATTTACAATATAATTCACTATATAAGCCGAAATGTCCTTAAATTTCAAATATCGATCTGTTCACCCTAGATATTGTGGATTTTAATATAACCTATTCATCGGTCATGCATCGATCAACATATGACCAGATTAAAAGTCCCAAAAGTGATGTCTGTCCGAACTTTTCTATCGAAAACTTTCCACTCCCGGAGTTTGATATCAGCAGTGGTAAAAAAATTATTTTTACAAATTACATTCTATGCACCCTGCTACCTCGCTTCCAGGTGGAAATTCGAGAAAACTAATAAGCTCCACCCCATTTAGTTCACCAATTAGGTCATCTAGATAATAAAAATTTGGGCTTAATTTAGGTGAAATATAATAAACGCGTTGAAACAGTAGAAACGCGATACCCCCACACGAATCAAGCTGAAATTTCAGGAGTAATTACTTGCCCATTATGTCAATTAGGGTCACGATGCCCCCTGACAAGGCACCAGGTTACATGCAGACCATTAGGGGCTATTGCAGTCTGAGCCCACGTTTAGTCAATAAGTGAGGTGCTCATTGTAGCATGATTTAAAGCAGACATGCCGAATAGAGGGATTCCAAAACCCCTCCTAGCAGCGAAAATTTGGAAAATCCCCCCTAGACAGAGTCTGAGAAATAGCAAACGGTCCCCCTTCGTATCAATTTTTCCCATGATTTTTCCAAATTTAACAGGATTTAAACTGAATTTAAATTGTATTTTAGCTTGATTAACTAGATTTGAGCTTATTTAAGCCTAATTATTTAATTGCTTAAATCGGTTGAATTCAGCTAAATTGGGCTTTTTGCAACTTAAAACCGGATAATTAAACTTAATTGCCCCTATTTGCCCCGTGAGGTTTTTTTCTGGACGTACTTTGGTACTTCAAAACCCACCTCTGAAACCCACCTCAAAAGCCACAAAAATTCTTAGCATTGTTTCCTATGGGCAAGGCAAAATTTACTCCTCTAGCGGTCAGGTCTTTCGGCATGCCCGATATAAAGCTTTTGATCTTTGGATCGTTGGTTAAGCGTTCTGCGAATCAATGTTTAATTTAATAAACTAAAGGTAATTTAATTTAATTAACTTTAACTTAATTTAATTAACTTTAAACTAAAATTAACTTAAATTAACTTTAAATTTAATTAACTTTAGGTAATTAAGAATTCTAATTGAAGATAAAAAGTTCTTTTAATCACTAATTATTCTCTCTACTTTACAACCAGACGTATTTAGTGGGTTCACCAAATAATCCTATTTGTCTCCTATCTAACGATATACAGGGTGCGAATTAATTGAGTTTCGCTGCACATGGTGGCACATACATAGACACATGTTTCGCCCTTAACTCACTCAAAACCTGATCGCAATGTTTTGGTATCCACTCTAATACCAGTTTCAACTCTTATTTCCATGAATTAATATTGTGTGCCAACACTTTGATCCCAATTGGTTGTTAACGCCATCATTCGTAGCGAAACTCAATTAATCCGCACCCTGTCAACCGTGATTCAAAACAAGTCTATGGTGCATTTCATAACGTAGTATAAAGATGCGTCCATTAATTACAATCACGTGTTAGTATGTTATAATGGGACTATTGTTGAACACATCACAAAAGGAATGAACTCTGTCTCACATCAGGTTAAAATTCTATGACACTTCTCCCAAAGTGATATAATTTCACTATTTTATGAAATTAATTCACAGATAGCGGTGAGGTCTCAAAACTTTTTAAATGGATATTCATGTGCTATCATGTGAGTAGAACCAAATAATGTTGATTTCAGATTTATGTGCACTTCTCCAAACAAATATGCACTGACCAAGCTCATATGATGTAGTTTTGTAAATAAATGACATTAATTTGATTAATAAATAATTTTCCCTAAAATTCAATAAATTATCAAGTTAAGATATTTCCCTATTGAAATCAATGGGAAATATTTTCATGTTGAACAATCCATCTTGCTAATCGAGGCCTTGATGAAATCAAATAATCTCTTGATTGTTAACGAAACTACATTATATGAGCTTGGTCATTGAATATTTGTATGAAGAAAATTTTCCATTATTATATATTTTTCACCATGATGAACTTAGCTATATCACAAAATTTTCATATTTGTCCATTATAGTTGTTTATAAACAATCTTATCACTATATTTTTGACTGAATTCATAAACTAGATACTATTTAGAATTTTATGAATCAATTTCCAATTGAAAATTCAATCGGAAAAATGAACTAGCTCAATTCGAATTCTTGCTACAATTGTCTCTCGCCATGATGAATTCACTGCAGAATTGAAATCAATTTCGACTAATCATGATACAAATCAATGTAACGTAACTCATGAAACACGAGAAAGTAGAATTACTTGATGTATCAAGGTGATATTCATCGAAATCCCAAATGCGTCTATAGTTTTGCAACGACAAAAATAGTGCAACCTGAGCATATTTCAAAAACTATTCAACTTATTTGAAATTTGAAATCACCATGACGTTTCTCTTCAAATGTACAATTTAAATGATTATCTACATCGATTTAAGTGGACGGATCTTGCTAAAATCTCGAATAAACTAGTGCGTCTATCGAATCGCAACAAAGTTTATCTTTATTTGGCTACAAACTACATTATTTATGAGTCTTGGGAGAAGGTTCATAGAATATTAACCTGATGTGAGACAGAGTTCATTCCTTTTGTGATGTGTTCAGCAATAGTCCCATTATAACATACTAACACGTGATTGTAATTAATGGACGCATCTTTTTACTACGTTATGAAATGCATCATAGACTTGTTTTGAATCACTTTGTATATAGAAACGTTAGGGTAATCTGAAAAAACGAAAATATGCTGAATCGCTATAATTGAGATTCGTCATGTTATTGGGCTATAAATTCAGGCAAAAATCATCTTGGTGATGCGAAAAAGCTTAGAGAAAAAATTATTAGAGGAGAAATCGGAAGACGAGAATTTGGATGTGAACGAAAGTTCTTGCACTCATTTGTATGTATCTTGGTTAAACTTTTTTTCTGAGTCAGAGCAGATATATTTAAAACGCGATCTCTAATCATGCAATAATTTCAATTTCAATAAAATCAATTGTTAATCAAATTATATACAATTCATAATTTTTTAGCACTAAAAGTCGTCTGAGATTTTGATATCAATTTAATTTATCAATGAATCATCATAATGAATAATTGTCTGAGAATACTTACATTATTTCCAGGATATTCTCCCAATACTTATTTCGTAGTATTTCCATCCAATTATCCGATGATGTGGACAGTTACTAGACTTATTTTTAAATATGATAATTACCAAGCGACTAATTTAATGCGTATTATCTAAATGTCATAAGACGAGGCGATCATAGTACAAAAGTTTCTAACACACTCCAGTCAAGTTGCGATTTATTAACTTTTGTTGTCGTAATGTTGTAGGGTATTCTATGAGTGTAATGTTTTGGGCCATTTAATATAATTGAAGTATATTACAGCTTGATAACCATCATATAAATAAAATGATCTACTATATTAGAATTATTCAAAAATTATACTAGTATAACAGTATGTTTTCAAATATTGAATTATATATTTTTCAGTATTATCTTGTTTTAAAAATTCATAATTAATTTGTAAATTATTGTATTAAAATGAAAAATTAACAAAACAATCCCAACTGGTTATTCTACTTCTATTGATATTTTTTTGAGTAACCATGGATATGTGTTTACTGATTAGGTTTCTTTTATAGCTCAGCAGAAAAATTCGTTCAATAGATACATTAGATTACGTTTCACATCCTAATTAAGTCGTATAAAACTTGTGATTTTTGTTCATCCATTTTGGTTAAAAATGGCTGAAACATATATTGATCAGTTGTTTCAGCAATGTGACCCAGGTAAAAAGATATTTTCTTTATTTTTTTTGATAATTTTGTTCTAGATTCAGTTTATAGATTTTGCGTTATCTTCAATGAATTTACCGGCGAAAGAAATGCGTTATTAATTGACCACGCAAAATCTGAACTGAAAGTGATTGGTGGTAACACATGTGGCAAACTTGCAACTGGAGATGACAAACCACATGACTCTATTTTCAGTGTGAAGGTTAATTTTGATGTCAATCAAATCAATGAATTGATTGAAGGCAGCGGATGTATGTTCGCTACATTGAAAACGACTGGTATCTATGTGTGGGGCACTAATCTTTTTGGTCTTTTTGGCAATGGTCAATTTGAAGATAGAAAAGTGAAACCACAAAAGATCTCATATTTTGATGACAAGAAAATAATCAAACTATCAGTCGGCAATAATCATCAAATTTGCCTCGATGATCATGGCAATCTATTTGGATGGGGTGACAATCGTCACAAACAAGTACTAGACAATGATAATGCAACCGTGGAAACGCCCACTCCTATCAATCCATTTCGGGGAAGGAAATTTCGTGACATCATTTGTATGAGTAATACAAGTATAGCCATAGACCTCAATTATAGAGTTTACATATGGGGTGTGAATCAATGGGAATTCAACGATGAAATCCAGGGCACTATGATATCATCACCAACGTGGATAAAAATTGATGACAAAGTCGAATGTATCTCATGCTCAACCGACTCATTTTATTACAAGAATCGCAAGAAAGAATTGTACAAATTCAATGGATTCCAAGGTAAACGCTTCGAAAGTTTCAAGAATATCCATTATCTCATAGATGATCTATTGTTTGATGTGTATTCTAATAATGTCCTCTTCATCAAGAACAAACAAGTTTACCACCATGAGAATGAGAAACTAAAAAAGGTGGCAGAAAATTTATTCGAATATTTCGAGTGCAATTACCAGGCCACTTATAATACATACTTGATAGATAAAATAAAAGTTAAATATTACACCATCGAAGGCAAAACTAACCTTGCTCATGGATTCGAACAAAAATGGATCGAAATGGTTGAATTGGAACCAGGTAGATATAGGTGTACTAGCATTGATGAATATAAGATTTTTTTTGAATAGAGGAAACAACTTCTGTTAAATTCCAAGAGGAAGCTAAGGAGAAACTCATTAATACTCCATTAAGACACTCACCAAGACTAGGTAAGTTTTGAACTTCAATTAACATCAACATGATGATTTTAATTATTCTCAATAATAGGAAAGCATACAAGTCCACACAAGTCTGAGAAAATCGACAGAATGAAGGATTACGGAATTGATCGCCTAAAAAGCAGGAAAATGAGAAAGTTAAAGTAGACGAATCATTCCTATCGTTAATTGAATAGATAAGAGAGTGGCTTAGAGATTATTCTCACTGTCCTCATAGCCTTTTACATCTTATATATTATATATTAAACACATGCACATTATATTTCATTATTTTATTATCAATAAAAAGGTTTTTCATAAAAATCTGAGCACTTCCAATAGCATATAGTTGAATGCTCAAAAGTATTTCTAGGTTTGCATAGAGTTTATTTATTGGCATTTGGCTAAAGCGAGATCACATAGTTTGATGAATCTGCCATTTATTCCTTGTAGAAGGATAATTAAGATTGAGATTATAAAGATCCCCATTAAACTGAATATGCCAACAAGATCACAACGATGAACCGCAACGTTATGTAATATTCCAACGAAGGTATAAATCCAGGCATGAGGAATGACTTGACCGCCAGGGGGGATAATTTAGGCTTAGCCCATAGGAAACAATGTTAAGCATTTTTGTCGATTTAGAGGGGATTTCATAGGTGGGGTTTGAAATACCAAAGTACGTCCAGAAAAACGTCACCGGGGCAAATAGGGGCAAATTCAGATAAATTAGCTGTTTTTAAGCTTAAAATAGCCTAATTTAGCTAAATTTAGCCGATTTAAGCAATAATTAGGCTTAATTTAGCTTGAATCTAATTAATTTAGTTTAAATTCAGTTTAAATCCTGTTATATTTGGAAAAATCAAGAAAAAATCAATTGTAAGGGGGACCCTTTGCTATTTCTCGGACCCTGTCTAGGGGGAGGCGATTTTCCAAATTTTCGCCTCTAGGGGGGTTCGAAACCCCCCACTATTCCGCATGTCTGGTATAAATCCTTCGCTGCCATCCCTTCCTATTATTAATGACTTTATCTCAAGAATATTCTTCATGTTATGCAAACACAACTCCATCTGAATGTACAGGTATTGACACTATTCCTGGCACCGAATTCGAATTAAGATAACTTTATTGATATAAATTTAGAATTAATTATGTTTTTCGATATGAAGGCCTTTACTATAGTAGATTTGACGACATCTCTTTGGCCAAGACTTAAGAGCTCTGTTTATCATGTTTTGCGGGATTTTCTTGACCTCTTGTCGGAGAGCTTTTTTAAAAGATGAAATGGTCTTCACTTTCCGTTTGTTCAATCGGATCTTCAGATAACCCCAAACAAAGAAATCCATTGGTGCGCAATCAGGACTGTTTGGGAGCCATTGTTCAGTCGGAATGAACCAGATTTTCGAATTTTTAAGAAAGTTATGGGTCTTTTTCGACCGATGACAAGGGGCTGAGTCTTGTTGGAAGACGCAGTCCTTTTTAGGCTACAGTTTCGGTAAATCGAACCGAATGAATGGCTTCAAAATCTTGTCAATGTAGTAATCGGTATTTATCTTTGCACCGGGCCTTACAAATCGTGGTGAAGTGCAGCCATTGGCTGAAATCCCAAGCCATACCATAACGCCCTTCGGGTGAGACTGTTGTTGGTATACCTCCAAGTCTTTCTTTGTCTGTCCTCTCGATTTGTATTGCACTCTTGTTTGCCTATTAACATTAGCAAGATAAAACCATGCCTCGTCGGTGGTGATAATTTTTTTCCACCTTTGACGTCTCAGCTTCATATACAATGGCCACGAGCGGCGCCACCTCTTTTCGATCATCGGCGCAGTCAAGGCGTGGGATTTCGGTTTTCGGGCCAACTTTTTATTCAGCTTTTTATTGATTTGATATCTGACAACATGTCTCTCGACTTTCAGCTTGTTTGCCATCGCTTGTTGTGTCGGAGGGTTCGGATTATCGACCATTTGTCTGAGTTGATTGAATTGTCTTTCCGACAGCGGGTTCTTTCGGCCTCTGGTTTCAGGTTTGGCCTCATTTCGGGCGACATTTGCGTGTTTTTTCTCGATGTTGACGATAGCCTTATTAGTTATAGGTATTCCTTGGCTCTTCAGATGGTTAATTATCACCGAAAACGTCCAAGGAATGCTTAAAAAAGCTAAAACTTGTTGTTCAATTTCGGGCGAGGTTTTGACCGGCATTTTGATTCCGATTTTCGATCAAAACATATCAAATGAAAACTAGACTATCATTGCTTTGTTTTGATATTTGAGACTCAATACAGAATTGTTTCACAGTTCTGAAACTTGCAATCGAATTCGGTGCCAGGAATAGTGTCAATACCTGTAGAGACGGCTGTCCTCTGACCACCAGTTGTAATACCGAACCACTCGATCGGTCGTCAACTTTGAGAAAATCTTGACTTCTTTGAGAGCAATATCTCTCTCGACATCTGATGTATATTCAAATACAGTTGAAAACTAGTTGGGTAAAGTAACCATCTAGGTAAACTGATCTCTTCTTCAAATTCAAATTGTATACAAGTCAATAGCAAAAATGACCGGTTGGGTAAAGTACGAGTTGGGTTAGGAACCGATTGGGTTAAGTAAATTAGAGCTCTAACTGGTGTAAAGCAATGGTGAGAATGACTGGTTGTGTAAACTGTAAGCTTGTCGTTAAGAAAAGTTGTATACATATTGTCTTCACATGTCTTCATCAAAGTATTATGGATCAAAACAATCGAAAACTACAGATTTTTACTCTTCTATTCTGTATATACAGTGGACTCCCCAATAGTTCTCCTCTCGATAGTTCACTTTCCCAATAGTGGACCAACTTGAATATCCGTCACACCATAGAAATAATGTTTAATTAATCTCCCAATAGTTGAAATTCTCATTATTCCACAAATTTGGGTGTACCATGTGGTCAACTATAGGGCGAGTCCCCTGTACTTGAAAATATAGCCTTTATTATTCGATGACCAGTTGTGTAAACTAACCATTTGGGTAAACCAAACACCCGCGCAGAGTCTACTTTACCCAAATGGTTTTCAACTATATTATTCGTTTAACAAAAATATTAAGATAAACGTTGTTGGACCATTTAAATGCCAAAAGGATGTTCATTCTAGAAATTCTGGCTCTTGTTCGACGTAACATTAAAATAAAATGTAACAATCTCGTTTTTACATAAGATTAGAAATGTCAAGGCCAATTAGATCATTATTTGAATTGTTAAGACGGTAATCATTTCAATATGATTACGTCAAATACATCCTAGAAAATCCGTTTCCTAGAATGAACATTCAGATCAGATATATAGAGTTGAAAAGAGTATTTCCATTCTATGATCTTGCTAATTCACGGTCAATGTTGTTAATAAAGTGTATTGTCGTCGGCGACAATAACGTCGGCAAAACAAGTCTTTTGCACACTTATGCCCACAAAGAATTCGCACCTTATATTGAGTTTTCGTGGGAATACCCGCCTTATTATCGCAATGAGACGCGTAACGGACAGGACATACAATTGGATTTGCACGACACTCACGCTCATCAAGACTACGACCGACTCCGACCAGGGAATTACCCAGAAATCGACATTTTCCTCATCTGTTTCTCTATCGCCGATCAGAAGTCTTTTGAGAACATCACCGAAAAGGTCAGTCCGTAAGAGTTCTGATCGGTTCTTATGTTGTTCTGCTCAGTGGTTCCCTGAAGTCAAACATCACTGTCCAAACGCACCGATA
>JAQGBE010000796.1:0-14608 GCA_034698225.1 Scheloribates latipes | reverse complement strand
CATTGGGTCGTAAAAGAGAGAGCGCGCTGTAAATCGCTGTTTGATATTTGTTTTGCAATTCATTTGGAAGCCAAACACACATCTCGTCACTGCATCTGATCACAGATCAGTTGATGGCATCGCGTAAGTCGATGGCCATCGCGTACAGCCATCAGATGATCAGATGCTGTCGTGCGATCACATCCGCCGCC
Source organism: Scheloribates latipes (assembly GCA_034698225.1). Classification (NCBI taxonomy): domain Eukaryota; kingdom Metazoa; phylum Arthropoda; class Arachnida; order Sarcoptiformes; family Scheloribatidae; genus Scheloribates; species Scheloribates pallidulus. Next base: position 14,417 of record JAQGBE010000796.1, on the reverse strand, counting down.
ACACGACGTGTCTGTCTCTGTCTCTGTCTCTCACTGTCTGTCTCTGTGTCTGCGGTATCGCTCTCTGTTGGCCTCACAGACATCGCATCGCCACCACTGCTATCCAGAGGCGCGGCTCTGGATCTCTGTTCGCAAAGAGAGGCCGAATCTAAATAATCGGAGCCTTAGATCCGAGGAAAAGATTTTCTCCTTTATTGCAGTGTTCGCTCCAATCTATAGACGGATAGCGATTCGCGATTCATGAGTCGCATCGCATCCCAAATGATTGAACAGCAAAATAAGGAGCAGTTTATTAACGAACCAAATGTTATTAAAATTGTATATTAAGGAGAGAATAATTTGCAAATCACTCGGCTCGGGGACGACCAGGCTCTCGGTGCTGGGTGTGTGTGTGCCCACCAGTGCCCAGTGCAGACCAATTTGCAACTTTTGGCAATTTGTTTCTCTTAAAAAGCGAAATAACCTGATAACAAATTCTCGATATGAGTTTGTCATCGCTCTGTTGGCACTAATGTTGTGCGTCGGGTGTAGTCTCGCGTCTGAGCGCCTCTCTGGACATCCCTCCAGTCCTCTCATCTCTAGTTAACGCCAGTGTTTTCTTAATATCGCGTAGAAAACGGTGTTAAATACGGTGTCGGCCGGCGATACACTTGTGCTCACCATTTGGCAGATTCAGTGAAATTTAAAACTAGATTTGGGTATTTGGGTGGAGACCAGGCATTAGATAGTGGACTATCTCTATATTGGACGAACGCATAACCCGGGTATTGTGTGTGTGTTGTATGTGTAGTGTTGTGTTGCGCTCGTTATACAAATGATCAGTAAAATGATTCATTAAGTGATTAATTTGTGATCAAAATTTATGCCTCGCGTCGGCCGACAACCATAGAATTAGGGCCCAGCACTAGCTCTAGCACTAGCTCTAGCTCTTTGCCGAACGGCTAATGGATTAATATTTTATTTTTGCTTATTTTCTCTCTTGTCTTAGACTACACTTCTCTTGTCTTATAGCCGACAAAATTTATAACTTATTATGAAAAGACGTGTTCCTCTTATCCATAGCCACGAAGAACAACAGATATTCACTTCTCATTCCACTCACAGACCCTTGGCTTCAGAGGCCATGACTTTTTTGGGCACAAAATATATTGAGTCGTGAAAAATGAGTCTTAATTTTGTACTTTTTAATGCACTTTTTGGGCTCTTTTGTTGAGATAACAACAAAATTAGAAAATATTAAGCAAAGGAGAAGAAAAAATCAGTTCTATTACTGGCGATGTTTGACGTCCGCTGTGTTAGTGTTAGTTAAGTTGTGATATCAGACAAACGACTGGTTTTATCCGCCAATTATTTAGAGTATGTTATTATACGAATTAATAATAAATTTGTGTTAAAAATATATTGCGATTAACGCAGCAAATGATTCATTAAGTGATTAATCTGCATCGCGCATAGTAAATAATTATCTACTCTAGCTGCTTTTTGTGTTGTTGCTGTTTAGATAGCTTGTTTGGGGAGCAACAAAACTGATATTGATATAGTTACTATTGTGCTAGAGCAACTAGTCGAACGTTTTACTAATCATTATAACGGGTTAATAATCGCTGTCTCGCTATTTAACTTTTAATCTCGTGTTTCGATAACTTTGTTCTTTTTGCTAATTCCTTCTTCGACTGTATAATCAAACTTTTGTTGCTCTTATTTTCTCTTTGTTATTCTGTTCGGCATTAGACGTGATTTTTTTTTTGCCTCGAGTAGTCTCTGTTGAATGAGTCCATCAAAAGTTTTAATAAGTTAGATGACACCGGAGAGATATTTTTGGCAAATTATTTATCTCCGCCTTTAATTAACAATTGGTTTGAGAGGTTCGGTGTGAGAGTCGAAGTGGAGAAAACGTGTTCAGTCGGTGTGTCTGTGCTGTGCAGCACAAGTACTTTGTTTTGTGTGTCTGTTTCCGAACTCATCGGCCGAAACAATAATAAAATACATTTTGGGGAATGAAAAAGCTTTTCCGAAACTTTTTTCCCATTCGTTTGTATTTTTGCCGTCTTTTGTGCGGTCCGTTGTGCTCGAAACGGACCGATCGGACCGGCATTTCTGCTAATTTAATGTTGAATCCAATTTGTTATGCGCTTGCATATTGTTGTTGGCGATGGCGATGGTGTTGTTGGCGCACGAATTCATCAAATAATTAATTGGAGTCTAAAAAAATCATTGCCTAATCAAAGATGAATGAGGAGAGAGACCGGACTCGGCATCGGTTTGATTGGTTTGTGAAGAGGCGCTGAGTGTATGGCCCGTCCGTATCGCCCGAACCTCTCAATCGAGTTGCGGTGGTTTTCCAGTGTTTGTTCAGTTAATTTGCACAAAATTCTTGCCGATTATCCGGTGCTGAGCGCTGGCACTGGACTGTTGTGTTGAGTGTTTGGCGATTCTGTGGCACTAATATTCGTGATTCGCTCGAAGGCATCGCAACTCTTATATCTGATTGCCGTACAGACCCGTACGGTCTGTGCGATCGGGACTCAGTATATATTACTCTACTCTATGCCAATGTGTATTACCATTGCACTCCTCCTTTAACTCCCGCACAATAGAAGCTTAAAAGAGAAACAAATTACAACCTCTTCTGATCAGATAAGTTACAAACTCAGTGTTAAATGGCTTAACGCCCTCCGCAACCATCCATTTGTTGGCACCACTTCGCCAGACCAGTCAAATAGGGCTCTATTTTCTTGTGTGTGTGCTCTGGTTATGATTAGACCCGGAGCACAGGTACAGAGCACAGGCCCGGGAACGGGAACGGGAACTGAGCGAACAGTACCGTCATTATCAATCATAAGCCCTCTTTCATCGAACTGTTTTACACTTATGTTTGTTATTTGAATTAAAATACAAAACCGTATAAATAGAAAAGAAATCTCATCTCATCGGCGATTCATAGCCCAGTCGATAGGTGTTATGGCATTCCTGTGCCCAACAGCACAGACACACTATTATTCTTCATAATGTGTTTGTTGTTATACATTATTAGCATTTTTATTAATTTTTCTTTTCGGCACTACTTTTACACGAAATACAAACGCGAGGATCACTTCAGACGAGAAAACTATTTATAAAATATAACAAATTATTAGTTCACAGAACTCGAGGATGAGTTCCAATACAGACAACTGTTGGCCCAATGCCTGTCCCCTCAGCGCACATACCCTGAGCTCCGGTTCTATTAAATATTTTGACGGAAAAAGTTATAATAAATTTATTCAAATGGCTGCGAATGTTATTAATTGTGTTTCATTAATAACAATGAGAGATATTTAATCAAAAAATAATAATAAGAATAAATAAGCTAAATTATTTATCATTTAGAGGCCAATTTCGTGGCGATGATCCAGGTAATTGCTTTGGCGATGCTTTTGTCTCGAGTCGGCAAATACGAAACGCTAATTATATTTAACTATATTTTACTTCTTCTTCTCAGCGTTTGATTGATTGACAGACAAACTGTTTCTAATCCATCATAACCTCAGAACCCGAAGCGAAACGTATTTTTTCGTCTTTTATTTAATTGTCTTTCGGTCTCAACCCCTGAAGACTCTTCGGCGAAGACTAATAAAAGCGAATACGAAAAACAAACTTTGTATTCAAAGCCTCCGCCGATTCGAATCGGTCTTAATTTGTACTTTGATTTAATTACTCCACTGATGAGATGAGATGTGTCTGATTTCTCAACTTGGCGTCGATGATCATCATCATCTTGCTTGTTTTGCTGTTTACTTAAGCAAATGTTTACTTGAGCACGATAGCTGACCTTGTAACAATTGGCTAATCAGATGGCTAACCAGAAAGAGCTAATATAAACACCGATCGCAAGGGTTGATCACTCGGTGTCCCAATTATAGCCTCGATTATTGCGATTCAGGCGATTGCGGCGTTTGCTTGAAGACAAGCCAATTGTTTTGCGCCCTTTCGTCAGTGGACTTATCGCTTACGAAAAACTTTTGCGTTGCAAAAGTTGTTATCACTTATCAGTCGATTCAGTATTTTTGAGTCAATAATCGCTAAACAGTTCTGATTCGACGCTTTAATCAATCAAAAGCCACTTTGAATATCATTGAACACTGTTTACTGATAAAAGTGTGTATTGATAGTTGAGTTCACTTCTTGTTTTGTGCGAAGTTATGGCCGACATCGGCGAAGACTCGCTTCTATTCTACCAGAACAGTCAGAAAGACATTTATCTGCCTATAAAGAACAGCCAAAGAGTCAAATACACCAGTTTTCACGTCTGCCCCTCGTATATAGCGTTCGGCAGTTCCAGTGGCGGAGTCTATCTGTTCCGCAATGAGGCCAACAGTGACGGCGAATATCTCTTCACAATCCTCAATGCGGACAATTGCGGACCCATTACGTGTCTGGCGTTCGCCGCCCACGACGACCACCTGATCGCGATGGCCACGAGTCGCGGTCATCTGATGGTGGCCGAGATACAGACGCAGAGACAGGCGCTGTACTCCAGCTCGTGGAAAATCACGTACCAATGCAATAACTTCACTCGCAATCCCATCAGTATCTTGCGATGGGATCAGTACTACGACTATCGTCTATACATCACTGACTCGAGCGGTCAGATATTCATCTTGCACAATGTTAAAGACCTTAAAAACTTGATGGTTCTGCCTCAGCCCCAGATAATCATCAAGGTATCGACTGAGATATTGCAACTGGAAGTGTGTATGGACTTGATTCTGCTGTCCACCCAATCGAAGTATGTAATATACGACCTGAGTGTCGGCGAACTGACACAAATCGGCACAAAGTCTGTCAGATCTGACGGCCAGTCGTACGGCGTCTGCTTCTTCGCTAAGGACACGTCTGCTGACAATCACGTCTATAATTGTATTTTCTGTTCGCGACCCAAATCACGTCTTTGGGAATGCGATCTCAAGGGAACGGTTAGATTCACCCATCAATTCAAAGATTCCCTCATAAATCAGACGCCGAAACAAATTATTAACGGCGAAGACATTTGCCATCCGCCTGAAGACAGTTCCAGTGAAACGCCGCCCGAGAACGGCGCCAAAGCTCAGCCGACGCCGACATTCGGCAAACTGTGCGCTATGACCATCGCGGGACTGGACTATCGGCTGATCGTCACGTACGCCAATAGTCCGCGCAGTTGTCTGGTTGTCATAAACCCAATTAACGCCTGTATTGTCTCCTATTGTGTTCTGAATGTCACTCATATCCGGGATATCTATTGTATTGATTGTGATATTTATCTAATTTATAATTCGAGTGAAGAGAAAAGACTTCGTTTGAGTAGAATATCGTTGGTGAGGCCGGACCAGTGTCTGGAACTGCTGATTGACAGTCGCAAGTTTGTCGAAGCGGCAAATTTGGTGATCAAACACATGCAGTACTTCACTGATTGGTGCACTCAAAACAGTACAAAACTGAACATCAGAGCCACTAAACTGCTGGAACAGCTCTGGTCCGGTCTTTCAGCCGAAGAGAGATATCAGTTCGGATCAGTTGAACAGTTAATCATCGGTGGTATGAGTCGTGAAAAAAGTTTTCTTATCGACTCGAGTCAAGAGCTTTCGCTCAACTCTATTGATTCAAACGCTTCCGACGTCTATAATAGGCTTTACTTCGACATCAATGAACAATACAATGACTCGGCTCTGGATGTGGTCAACACTCTCGATGTCGGGTTCACTGAACTGAAAAAACTCAAAGACATTGTGCTCTCGAAACTCAATTCAAATCAGACCAACACTGATGAACAGTCGGCCATCGCTGGAGATATGAACGAAAGACAATTAGAAAACAACAATTACTTGAATGACAGCCACAATGGAATCAATTTAATTGATAACAACAAGAATAGCGATGATTACAAAAGACACGAACTCGAGTCGGCCCTCAAACTAATGGAGAACAGACTCAATGAGAGCCAAACTCTGGATCAGTTCAGATGTGACTGCGGTTCACCACTTCCTGGCTCTCATCTGGCAATCGGTCGCCAACAAGAATCTATACAATCGTTTCTCATATCAAACACAGATTTTATGGAATATTCTGTAATTGATTTGTTGGACATTTGCAAGAATAACGGTCTTTGGTCTCTATATATGAAACTTTTACTCAAATGCCAAGAATATTATCAGTACTTGAGGTCAGGTCTGATGCTAAACGACTTGAATTTCTTCTTGCAATCGGATTTCATCGGCAATTATCTGTCTAACAACGATAACTTGGAAACACTGTTGCAATTATTCTCCAGACAAAGAGACGCTGGAAGTGATCTCATCGTCAGATGCATTGAATGCGACAAAAGTCTAAAAGTCTGCGAAAACAGTATTAGTTGGGAGACAATCATCCGCTTCTGTATTAACACAATTGGTGTCGAAGAGGCGATCGCACTCTTGGCTAAGTTTTTGGACCAAAAGCCTTGTTTTTCGGTCGATTTCTATTTATTATTGTTGAGAATGAGAATGATTTGTGTCTTCCAGTCGCCAATCACCAGCGAAAAGCTAAACAAACTGATCACTCATTTGAATAGTGTCTCCAAAGTCAAGTCACCACTCACTGTCAGTCCATCCACTTCTTCGTCGCCATCGGGCTTGACATCGATGGCCACCACTGCCACACAATCGCCTAAAGGCTTCAAATTGAAGCTCTCGGGCCAGAAGTGCGCCAAATGTGAGACCAGTCTTGTGCCCAATGGCAGCAAAAGCAGACAAAAATTAGTGGCATTTTATTGCAGACATATTTACCATAAGATGTGTCTCAATATCGAACAAAACTATTGTATTATTTGCACCAAAAGAGAGAGGAATTAGTAATAAAATCCCGTTTAGATATAGGATTCGATTTTCAGTCAACTTGGAAAATATAAACTTTATTTTAAACAAACTTTTCGTCTCATTGTCTAATAATTGATAATAATTGATGAGTATATAGATTAAAATGATAAGAAATTAATGGAGTGATCGATACAATGATAAACAATTACAAAAAATTGATTCGATTTCGAAAAAATTATTTAAAATTAATAAATTTGTATTATTTTTACAATAGGACTATATATCGGAAGAGTAGAGGCCAAGAGCCGAGGCCTGATCCCAGGTCCCGCTCGCGACCCAACTCTCCGAAACAATTAAATTAATGAAGTGTTGGGCCAAAAGTTGGGAATCAATGTCAGGCGTGAGATGTCAGTTGATTTTGAAGACCTGTTGCGTTCCTCCGTAGGCGGCGGTCGTGAAGATCAGGTTCTGCTGGTCGTCACCGACTATCGTCGTCCCCAAAGACGGTGTGCCGTACGAGTCTTCGCTCATCTCATTGTCATCCAAGTTATTGCTATCACTCAGTTGTTGGCCGCCTTTCTCGCCCTTCATTGCCTGCTATTGCCGGACAAGACAATCAGCTTCTGTTCGGTTGCCATCATTTGAATCAAATATCAACTCTTGAGGTCTAGAGTGGCGTTGAGTCGCCTGAAGACTATAAAATAGAAAGTAAGACAAGTCTTTGATATTGTCAGTGATATTAAATGAGATTTGAGGTCAAGACAAGGATCAGGTCAAAGATGGACAGAGAAAAGGTTTCGAAAAGATCTTAGAATGGGTTTGAAATCTTAGTCTGTTATTAGAGGCGAGAGAAGTCGACCGAAGATTTGTCTCGACTTCGCGTCGATTTGATATTTGATTCAAATGTCGACAAAGTTTATGATCAGTCAAATAATTACTTCTCTGTATTTCTGGAGATACAGTTTGAGCGGATCGACATAGTTGTCGAAGCCGAGGCTGGACATGGCGAAGAGGATGTCCTCGCCGTTGATTGTCTTCCTCTTCTCCTGATGGCACCGGTCGGAGGCCTCGCTAGTGATGAATGAGACGAACTCGGAGACACACTCCTGGACGCACTCCTTGGCGTCTTTGGCAATCTTGCCCGACTTGGGGATGGCCTCCTTCATGATCCTGGCCACGTTGGCGATCGGCAAGAACCTGTCCTGCTCCCGCAGCGGCTCCACTTGGTCTTTGTCGCCGTTGTCCGAGTGGTCGTCGTGAGAGCCCAAACCCATCTGCGAGTCGTCGCCGTCGTTGTCCGACGCGTGGACTATGAACTGCTGGGAACTGTTGAGGTACGAGTCGCTCAGCGCCGAGGCCTGGCCAGAGCCGGTCTCGTGGTTCTCCAGCTTTATCGACATTTTCGACATCAGACCAGACCTTTGTCTTCACTCTTCAGCTCTTCACCAGTGGTCGGCTGTCACAGTCATAACATGGATGCCTCTCAACCGCCACACTCTACGTCCCGACTCTCCGCTCAGCCGTTGCTGTCAGGGATCGTCTTCTGTGGCACGTTATTCATGGCTCGCTTGCTATCGATGCGCACAACGACCACAACTGTCTTCGGGCTTCTGGTCCGTCAAACAGAGTACGTCTCGACTCGAGTGACTCGTCATTGAGTGCACCACTGGTTTGTTGTTGTCCTTACTGTTAGTTTTGCTACCATTTAATCAATCGCTTAATTTGATTGCATTCGCTCTCTGTTTGCACTCAATTATCATCTGATAGTTGACATCACTCGCAATGTTGGTCTCCATTAAGAAAGTGCCCGGAAATGAGGTCAACATTGAGGTAAGTGTCTGGAGCTGTCAAACGAGCTCTTCGGCTAACTTCGGGTACTTGTTGTCCTCACAGGTATCGGCCGACTCGACCGTTATCTATGTCAAGGAACTGGTGGCTAAACTGATGCGGATTCCGGTCAGTCAGCAGAAGCTGGTCTATAAGGGGAAGCCATTGACAGGTTGGTCACCATTTGATTGTTGACCATAACTAATGATGTCTTTTCAATAGATGACATGTCGCTCAAGGACTATCAGATCACCGAAGGCAGTCGTGTTCACCTGTTCCAGCAAATTGAAGGCCTGGCCGCGTCTCCGTCGGCCGGCAAACCAGTGAATAACGATATCAATAAATTTTACATTCAGTTGAGCGACGCCTTAGGAAAATACTACTCAAAGTCGGACACAATTAAGATAATGGATGAGTTCAAGAGGTCATTGATGGCTGACGTGGAGGAGATGAGTCTGGACGACATCGAGAGACTGGCAAAACTAAAACTTAACCAACTCTGACCAGAGTTTCTTAGACTATCATCAAATCACTAATATATACAAAACTAAGCGCTTTGTTCTCATCGCTGATCAATCGGATCCGAATCAGTTCTAATTGTAAAAGAGTTGTTATTAAAGTTTTTAATCAGTTTCCAATGTCGGTGTCAACCAATAGAGAAGGCAAATCCCATTGTGAGTTAGCCTGCAAGTCATGTGGCGAGTGGTCCGCTGGTCGGCGCTGTCAGTGGAGAGGTTGTGCTTCAACGCTGTGCAGTGCTGTCAATGCTATCCGAGTGCTCTGATTGACTCGTTTTTTGGTTTACGTGGAATAAATGCATTGCAAACGTCGACTGGTATTGGACTGCATTGGACTCACACTTTGCTGATGTCAACACTCAGTTGACCGCAAAGACCCGATTAGACGCTGACCACCGCCTGTCCGCTCAGTTCGGCGACCACTGGCCGACTCCTATCGACACTGTCTCTCTATAGAGCCGTCGAAATTCTCTCCTTGGGAATCACTCATTAGGTTCTTAACGAAATGGCCAGTAAGTGATGATTCAATCAAATCTCGACACATCCCGACTCACCTCTTCTTGACCTCAATCGCCAAACAATTGTCATAACCCATGTGTCCACTGTCACCACTGACCCTCCGCTGTCTTGACTCACTTCATGTCATAACAAACTTGTTTTAATCTTTCAGTCAAGTTCTTGGAAGTGATAAAGCCGTTTTGCGGTATTTTGCCCGAAGTGGCCAAACCCGAGCGAAAGATCCAGTTTAGAGAGAAGGTGTTATGGACTGCCATCACTCTCTTCATTTTCTTAGTGTGTTGTCAGGTATGCCATCGACTGAGTGCCGCCGCAGATGAGCGATGATCGCCAACACCTGACGCCAGACCTAACAATCGGTTTCTCGCCGCAGATTCCTCTCTTCGGTATCATGTCCTCCGACTCCGCGGATCCTTTCTACTGGATGCGAGTCATCTTGGCCTCGAACAGAGGCACTTTGATGGAGCTCGGTATCTCGCCAATCGTGACCTCCGGCCTGATTATGCAACTGCTGGCCGGCGCTAAGATTATTGAAGTCGGCGACACTCCGAAAGACAGGGCACTGTTCAACGGCGCTCAGAAGCTGTTCGGAATGGTGATCACCGTCGGTCAGGCCATAGTCTATGTGATGACCGGCATGTATGGCGATCCAGCAGACATCGGCGCCGGTGTCTGTCTTCTGATTATCATTCAGCTGTTCGTCGCCGGTCTTATCGTCTTATTGTTGGACGAGTTGCTGCAAAAGGGTTATGGCTTGGGATCCGGTATTTCACTCTTCATCGCTACCAATATCTGCGAGACTATTGTCTGGAAAGCGTTTAGTCCGGCGACTGTCAACACCGGCAGAGGCACTGAGTTCGAGGGCGCGATCATCGCTCTGTTCCATCTGTTGGCCACCCGTCAGGACAAGATCAGAGGCCTTCGCGAAGCCTTCTACCGACAGAATCTGCCCAATTTGATGAACCTGTTGGCCACTATTCTGGTCTTTGCGATTGTCATATACTTCCAGGGTTTCAGAGTTGATCTGCCAATCAAGTCGGCCCGATATAGAGGACAGTACAGTTCGTACCCGATTAAGCTCTTCTACACGTCCAACATTCCAATAATCCTTCAGTCGGCCCTCGTCTCCAATCTTTACGTTATTTCTCAGGTAATTATCAGCCGATTCGAGTTATCGCTTGTCTTAAGCCCTTATCTCAATTGTGGTATTTTCTACTTGTATGCCAGACTTGTTGCTAATCTCTTTCTTTACCCCGCTCTAGATGTTGGCCGTCAAGTTCAGCGGGAACTTCTTGGTCAACCTTCTGGGTGTTTGGGCTGATGTCGGTGGTGGCGGACCTGCCAGAGCCTACCCGATCGGCGGTCTTTGTTACTATTTATCACCGCCCGAAACGTTAGGCCATATCGTTGAAGACCCGGTCCATGCGGTCCTTTACATCGTGTTCATGTTGGGCTCGTGTGCGTTCTTCTCCAAGACATGGATCGAAGTGTCCGGCAGTAGCGCTAAAGATGTAAGTCATTGATCCCTATATGAAATTCTATTTCCAAGTTGTCATTATTCTTATCATTCAATTGTCACTCAACCGATGCATTTGTTCCCATAATAGGTGGCCAAACAGCTGAAGGAGCAGCAGATGGTGATGAGAGGCCACAGAGAGAAGTCTATGATTCACGAACTGAACCGCTATATCCCGACTGCGGCCGCATTCGGCGGTCTCTGCATCGGTGCCCTCTCGGTTTTGGCCGACTTCTTGGGCGCCATCGGCAGCGGAACCGGTATTTTGCTGGCGGTGACCATCATCTACCAGTACTTCGAGATCTTCGTCAAAGAGCAGAGCGAAATGGGAGGAATGTCTACGTTATTGTCTTAGATGTTAAGAACTAAGATCTTAACCGAAGACGCGACAAATCCAAAAGAGTTTACATAAATTAAAACATTTTAATTCATTTTTTTCACGCATTTTATTGGATTTAATGTCAAATAATAATTAATAAAAGAAGAAATCTATTAGAAATGGAATGAGTTTTGGATTAACTTTAGTTTTAATTATATTTATAAATGATTTTGTGATTAAGTTTAGGTCCGAATGATCGCCTCATTTGATGTATTTCTGGTTGTTTTCCGCCAATATCTTCGCCGACTGTTTCGCGTCGTGGATGTGATGTAAGGCTATTAGAGAGAGTCAGTCAGTCGGCCACCAATTGGACAAACCTTTTAGCACCGAAATATGAAAACATTTAATCAGAGCTTTATTTACAGCGATTTAACAGCAATTGGAGAGAAACCGAAAGCGACTGAAAGCCAATCAATTGGTTCCTCAAATCTAAGCTCATTTTTATTTGTATTTAAATAACTGTAATCTGTTTTTGTATTTCAAATGTAAACACACTTTAAAAACTGTAATTCAAAAACATTCCGAACATTGTTTTTGGGCGGCAAAAGTGGTCAAAGACATGTCCACATGCTTGCGTTGAGATTTGTAAACAATTTTGGTCCTATTTTACATTGAGATGAATGAGTTGAGAGTAGAGTAATGGACCAAATTTTGACTGCAGATAATGGCTATATTGCAACTCGATTTTATTCACACATTGTTCTGACATTGAAACAAAACATTGAATTAAAAGTGAATCTAAATTACGATTTAATTAATTTAATTAGTATTTAAAGGCATCTCAAAGATGTTGAAAATAGAAGAAGTGAAGAATGTGACCAAAGGTCAGAGGATATCAGCTCACAGTCATGTCAAAGGTCTCGGACTCGATGAGACCGGCACTGCGCTCGACATCGGCTCGGGTCTGGTTGGCCAGAAAGAGGCGCGCGAGGTATGACACCATCTTATGAACACTTTACCGCCTGTTCATCACTAATCCTTCGTCTTTGGCCACCGATAGGCCGCTGGAATCGTTGTCGAACTTATCAAAATGAAGCGAATGGCCGGTCGCGCAGCTCTTTTCGTCGGCCCTCCGGGAACTGGAAAGACGGCAATAGCTTTGGCCATCGCTCAAGAACTCGGTTCTAAAGTTCCTTTCTGTCCGATGGTTGCATCAGAAGTCTATTCAACCGAAGTGAAGAAGACAGAGGTTCTGATGGAGAACTTTCGGCGAGCGATTGGCCTTCGGATCAAAGAAGTTAAAGAGGTTTACGAGGGAGAGGTCACTGAAATGACACCAACGGAGACCGAGAATCCTTTGGGTGGTTACGGGAAGACAATTAGTCACATAATCATTGGTCTGAAGTCAGCAAAAGGAACAAAACAACTGAAGTTAGACCCGAGTATCTACGAGAGTCTTCAGAAGGAGAGGGTAGAGGTCGGCGATGTCATCTACATCGAGGCCAACAGCGGTGCCGTCAAACGTCAGGGAAGGTCTGACGCCTACGCGACTGAGTATGACTTGGAAGCCGAAGAGTATGTGCCGATTCCTAAAGGAGATGTCCATAAGAAGAAAGAAGTGGTCCAAGACGTGACTCTACACGACTTGGATGCGGCCAACGCTCGGCCACAGGGCGGTCAAGACATCCTCTCAATGATGGGACAACTCCTCAAACCACGAAAGACCGAAATCACAGACAAACTGAGAAAAGAGATCAATAAAGTGGTCAACAAATACATAGATCAAGGAATTGCCGAACTCGTGACCGGAGTTCTCTTCATAGATGAGGTCCATATGTTGGACATCGAGAGCTTCACTTACCTCCACAGAGCCCTCGAGTCAGACATCGCTCCGATTGTAATCTTCGCCTCCAATCGCGGCCGATGTATCGTTCGCGGCACTGAAGACGTCTATTCGCCGCACGGAATACCCGTCGACCTATTGGACAGACTAATGCTGATTAAGACTGTGCCCTATAATCAGAAAGAGATTCATCAGGTAATTAGAATATTTAAATTTGTCATTCCATCGATAATTATCTTTGTTTATCAACAGATTCTTCGAATTAGGGCCCAAACGGAAGGCATAGCCCTCGACGACGAAGCTCTGCAGCACTTATCTGAAGTGGGGGTCAACACAACCCTCCGATACGCGGCCCAACTGCTGAACCCGGCCTCGCAATTGGCCAAAGTGTTGCAGAAGCCGGTCATTGACCTGATGACACTCAAAGAGGTCGCGGAGCTGTTCCACGACGCGAAACAATCGGCAAAGATATTGGCGGAAAACAACCAGAAATACATCAAATGAGGCGATCGTTCGGACCTAAAGTTAATCACAAAATCATTTATAAATGTATAATTGAAACTAAAATTAATCGAAAACTCATTCCATTTCCAATAGATTTCTTCTTTTATTAATTATTATTTGATATTAAATCCAATAAATGCTTGAATAAAAATTAATACTGTGGTGAACGGCGGCCAATCGGTCAATGTCTTCACTTAGAAGGGGTTCAGGAGTTCAGAAGTTATATAATGGCCAAGACTTGGAACTCAGGCGATCGCAAGTGTCCTCTTCACGAGTAGCGATGGCCAAACTATACAGATTCAGTCTATTTACATTTTCCCTATAGACCTAAATTATCAATTATTTGCACTAGTCAAATCTTAGCGATCAAACTGTAATTAAATAATCAACACTGATGTCAATGAATATAAGCAAGTTGAGTTCTCTCACTAACAACTCAGTCTATGGCTCGGACTCCACAGCAGAAACCCCTCACTGCGTCGGAAGCACTCCTGGGTTATGTTAAGCGTGAATCGCGGGCTGAGTTATAGGGCAAAAAGGTAGTTACTGTAAGACAGCTCAG
>JAQGBE010000795.1:0-14610 GCA_034698225.1 Scheloribates latipes | reverse complement strand
AGAATCCGGTTTTGGCGAAGACAAAGCCGAAGAACCACTCACTGAACGGCACCGACCAATAGAGCGCCAGCAGAAAGACGATGACCGCAGCGATCAGAACATAACACAGTTGTTCCCACATTGTTGTCAAGGTTATTGATTATGAGCTGTCCATTGTGTTGGTGGCGATTATACCAAGATATGAGCACTTCATTGACAACAATTTGTATTGGCAAGTTTCATGATTATCACCAAGATAAACAATTAATAATAAATATCAATCGGAAATTTTTGGAGGCCCTGAAATTATCAATGAAATTATGTATACTTGGTTATTTTAAAGTAAACAGAACTTGCACAAAATCAATAAAAAGGCATACAAGATCACAGTTTAGATTTTCACATGGTCATTTACAGCAAATTGATTATGATTATCAAATATTTTAGTTGTTTAAATATATTAATACCTTGTTCAATTGAAATGTAAACAAACACAAGTTGTTTCTTGTTAACTGTGCCCAGTGTTCACATTTTAGCACATAACACAGACCTGCATGGCGGTGATGACCTTGCAAGTTACAACTCACACAGGATTCGAGAGCACATAACCACAATAGATAACAGCTGTAGTCATATCTGATGTCAGTAGTGTTGCCAGATGTCCAAGGACGAACTGATTTTCCCGGTTTTGCTATAGCTCGAAAGTCAAGCTAAATTATGACTTATAAATGGAACTTTTAATTTCTCTATTCGCTTGAAACCAAGTTCTAGATATTGTTACGGAACAAGAGGGCTAACATCTAGCAACTATGAAACACGCGCAGAAACAAGCTTGATAAGAATGCCAAAACCTGCGAAATATATTTAGAACAAGGCTTATCGCTTCATAATTTACCTCGTATATACGAAATGAATTGACAGTAAAAAGCACCCAACATGTCAATCCCACTCTCCTCTGTGCCAATCTCTCGATAAATACCATAACCTAATCGAATGTATAAAATTAGCTAGATAATAATTAGAATAATGGTCACCTTGTAACGGTAATGAATCATCTTGGCATTTCTATCATTCAAATTAGCAGCAAGCTTATTGCAAAGTTTGTATGTCTTGTTAGCTTCGCTCTCTATAGAGGCAGCGCTCATCAGAATTACCAGGAATACGGACGACGCGATTAGCGTGAAGTAAATCAATATTGCCTCGAATGAACAGTCGAGGTCAGCCAAGATTATCGTATTGATCCACATAATCAATGGCATTCCAAATGCTATCCAAACTAAGAATAATAGCTTTGAAGCAAATATTGTATTGAATTCATGGATTTGCCGGTAGAGGGCGTCGAATGAGCTCAAAGTGGGAATTATTCTTCTGAAGCGGATATCTCTTTTCAATGACAATACAGTGTTATTCAAAACTTTCAGTCTTATCCGCAAATATTTACAAACAAGATAAAAATGAACGAATTGAGTGATCCAGAATCGCGATAAATAATGGATGCACACGCTATTCACGAGTCCAATGGTGAAACCATAAGCAATTGTGTCGTGCAAGGTGGTTTTTCTCAAATAGGCAAACATTGTTATGAATAAATAGTTAACAAAAATATTACTTTTATCGAATACAAGAATATGTTTCGCAATCTTCAAACTTGTTCTCAATTTTCTATTATAATGTTCATTGCGCACACCATCACATGCCAGGAGCATTCGGAATATGTGGTCATTCGTAGCATAATTATCTTGTTTATAATTATTATAATAAATTGACTGTAGAATAATAGTATTGATTGACCAGCCAAGTTCAGATATGTCCCATAGATTGCCGGCACCGATTAAGTGGCTCAAATCACCAAGATACTTTGCCAATTCAATATGTTTATCGACGATTGTCAAGCAAATTATCTTGTTAATCGATAAATATAGTAGAGATATGAAGATTACGATCGGATTGTAAAACAATTTCCGTCTATTCGGCTCATCTCTGGTCGAAGTAAATGACAGACCAATTGAGTAGAGAATGTCATCGATCGAGTCGATCAACAATAACTGACCAAGCTTGCATTTTGTGAGGAATATAAGCTTGGTAATACTAGCGTATAAATATTTCAGTATCATTATCTCGTAGATGATCTTGAACTTGATAATTTTAACGAAAATCTGCATCTAGATAGATCGTGAGTTTTCTAGATTCTACTATTGAAGTAACAGAATATACAAATAGATGTAGAACTAGATCAATGTTCTTATCGGATATTCCATTGAATAAATTATTGTATCACGCAAATGAAAAACTATTTTTACCATGTTTTAATTGCACAATTGATTTTCAGTTATTCAGAATATCAACAAAACAATACCTAATAAGTGAATTTATTAGAAATTATCATGTTTGTCTACAGTTTGTTATTCAACAAAACACAGAATAATAACCTGGCGCAAGTACAATTTCAACAGGTGTAAATGACCAGGTCACGCTGTAGTTTATTTATAATCCGCTATTTCGGCGCAACTTTGCCGAAAATTTATTGACAAGGAATATTGATAGTGAAAGTACAGAGCAGTGCAAATCTCAATTTTATTCATTCAATCTTTTTTTAAATAACAAATCAAACTACAGTGGGATTTAAAACTTTTAGTGATGGAATCAGTCTATCACGCAATTACAACAATGAGGTCTAAATTACCGTCTTTTCTCGATGATTTTTCGCACTCATAGAATTCCCGCATCAAAAAAAATAGAAGATGTAAACATCAGGGATGCCCAAGCTTCACCTTAGACAGGGGCGGATCAGGGAGAAGATATTGCACAATTTTCAACCAAAATTCCTAGGAGGACTAGGGATATTTTTTGAATATACGAAAACGGCACATAAATGATGTTGAATCAATAAAACAATATTTATTGCCAAGAAACAGCATGATCAGATGAATATTCAGCGTAAATTTTTATCGACGGGGATGGAAAGTGCGTTTTTAGTTTTAGGCTCAAACTACAAAAATATTTCTATACACGCGGAATATTCTTGCTGATCCCCTTGAGCACCACTGGTGAACACGAAGGACTTTTTTGTGCTCAGTTAGTTTTTGCCGACGAACTCATGGATATGATCAACGATATGGGCTTTTCATCTGAATCTGAATACTATTGTTTCAATGAATAGTGATTGATAAAAATAGAAGTACTTCTCAGAAAATTAACTCGTATAATCCCCGCACTCGTAGAATACCCGCACTATATAGCAGCGGTCCAAAAATGGTCAAAGGGTCCTGCGGTCTAATAATTAAGTTGCTCCAATTATATTGAAATTTACCAGATTCATTAAGCTGGGCAAGAAGTGTAATAAAGTGAAATAAAATATTTGAGAATCACCAAGATATTACAAATTTAGTAACATAATGATTTTGATATTGTAAGAGAACCAGATAAAATATTTGAAAAATTCTTTTGGAATATCAATTATGACATTCATTCTCATCAGGAAAGTTAACAAAATATATTCGTTGAACGTTAATTCAGTAGGAAATTTCAAGTAAAAATACTCGATTGCAATTTTGACAGTGTTACCCCGAGAGTGCAGGGTCCAACCCAGATTAATTACGTTTCTTCTAAGGTGAAGTATTTATGAAATGAGTGAGAACCCTGCACTCTTGGGGTAACACTGTCAAAATTGCAATCGAAGGTTTTAATTGAAATTTTCTATGGAATTAACGCTCAACAAACATATTTCGTTAACTTTCCTGATGAGAATGAATGTCATAATTGATATTCCAAAAGAATTTTTCAAATATTTTCTCTGGTTCTCTTACAATATCAAAATCATTATGTTACTAAATTTGTAAAATCTTGGTGATTTTCAAATATTTTATTTCACATTATCACACTTCTTACCCAGCTTAATGAATCTGGTAAATTTCAATATAATCGGAGCAACTTAAATATTAGACCGCAGGACCCTTTGAAGCTTATGTTAAGGCAAGCAAAAAAACACCAAGGGGAAAATTTCGACAACGATTCTTAATTAAATAATAAAATTTTGATTATTCTATTTTCATAATTAATTTGAATTTCCATTAAATATTATGCGGGTTTCGAACACGAGCTTGATGAAATCGTCTAGTGGTCATTCTTACACAGTGTAGAATCAAATATTATGAGTCTAATGATAACAGTTCAAGTATGGCACAAAATTTCACGACACAAAGTAAATCAACCGAGTCAAATAGTTCACAATTACAGTGTGACCAGGGAGCATGGTCCTGTTTTCACTCAATTCGTGTTTAAAACCCGCAAACACCTTTAATGAAAATTCAATGGAATGTGAAAAATACAATAATAAAAATTTTATAATCTACAAAGAATGTGTTCAATAAGTTTTATCTTGGTGTTTTTTAGGTGTCAAAATCTACCCTTGAAAATTTCACGGCATATGAGCTACTTTTAATTGTGTGGGATTTGGATTTTATACGGAAATTAGTTGTGATTATCCGATAGGATAGTATGGACAATATAATAAGAAAGGTCAAACTGCGCGAAGGGCTTTATTATTGCCATGGTTGGTTTCTTTGTGAAAAACTCAATAAACTTGTTAACATTCTCTTCCGTGATGACCTTTGACATATAATCATTAGGGTAGGTCTGATCATTATGCACAGACTCGGTTCGGTCGAATTTTATCATGAATTTATTAAAATTACCGAAATTTACCAAAAAAACAACACGCAAAAATTCTGAGAAAAATGATTAATTGTAAATTCACTTGCTAACTGTCCTCGGGGGCCAAATGAGACGTCGTGCAAAACTTCTGGAAAACAAATTTATATCTAATGCCCTATCACCTTCTCAAGGGAATTTATTCTACCTTTCACCATGGCGAAATGGCGGCCAAATTAAAACAGGACCCTGCTCGCGGATCACACTGTACATGTTATCAAGGTAATTTCTAGTTTCTTTATCTAACTAGATTAGGCTTTATCTAATTTACGTTGTTTTATCTGAAGTATCTGTGAAAATGTTGACCTATCCTATTATAATATAGTTTCAATCGATCAAAGAATTAACTGAAATCGTGGTTCATTTAATGTGTTATCAAAAAATTACCTTGCAACAAGGAAACACTCTATCATTTTATCTAAATGATATGCACCTTGTTATCACCAATACTTCAAATATGGTATAAAAAGACAAGTCAAGGCATATATTTTATGAAGAGAACAATTTTGATTGAAAATGAGGTCAATTTTAAAATACAATCAAACGATAGTTTGGATCTAACGCTCAATTTCTGTTTCAGAACAACGAAATCATTGACACTTTGTGTGCTCTTATTATCGGTAGTATTGCCGCCGATTCCAAGTCATGCCATTCGGAGTGAGAGTCGAGTTCCGCAACTATTCCGAGAAGGGCTCGCATTTCACGCATCGCTCGAACCGACGGTCTGTCAGTCGGAGAGCTGTCAGTCTAAGGGAAGAGAACTGAAGGCTAGTTTGGATGAGTCGGTCGACCCGTGCGGTGACTTCTACGAGTTCGCGTGCGGCGGTTGGATCAGTGGCCAAGAACTTCGCAATGATTGGGATTCTACCTCGATCAGTAAGGAAGCCGACCAATTGATCGATGAGAAGATGGAGGCGTCACTTAGCCGGGAAGTGAGCAAGGACGACTCGGTGACTGTCGCCTATCTCAAGGACTACTATAGGTCGTGCACTGATAATGGTATGGATCAGGTGTCCATAGAAATAACTAGATAAAACACCCAGCTGATATGTTTATCAATTTATATAGACACTCGTCATTCGGTTGGATTGACTCCGATTAGATCTTTCATGAAGTCTGTCGGCGGTTGGCCTCTATTGGGCGACCACTTCGATGAGGAGGCGTTCGATTGGCGCAAAGTTGTGGCCAAACTCATGGCGATGGGAGTGACCACTGCTTTCAAAGTAGAGCCGTTGCATCTCTTCTCAAAGCAAACCTACAAGGTGATTTGCTGATTTGCTGATTTGAACCGGTTTGTCTGGGCCAAACATACAAAACCTAGTTTTCATCACTCATCTTCTATATTTAAATCTTGTTTTACATTTTGAATTAGCTTGATACATTTTTCGATCTTGTTCAAAACGATTTGGTCAGCCATGAAGATCCTGATGATAATTTAAGACTAATTGAAAAGTACCGAGAAGACTTTCTGCATACCGTTCTCAAGTATGGCGGCACCAATGACACAAACACACGCAAACAAATTGATGAAGTGGTCGACTTTCAACTTGAAGCTACCAAGGTAACATTTGGTTATAAACAAGAATTAATTAGCTTCTTGATTAAACATTGATGTGTTTAGGCATGGCGCACTGGGTCATACGAGACTGACTTCCTCACCCTGGATAAATTGGGTGAATGGAGTAACCATACTATAGATTGGGTCCAATTTTTCAACGATTTTTACACTGAACTCAACTCAACAATCCGAGTGTCCAAGGATTTGGAAGTTATGCTCGGAGACAAAGGTTACTACCAAACCGTGCCTCCGGTGCTGTCCCGCACTGCCAAGAGAGTGATCGCCAATTATTTGGGTTTCATTGTTGGCCAACATTTCGATGAATATCTGCTCAGAAATAACCCGAACGACGACCAGTCGTTCAAATGCACTGTTTTGGTATCGCGGGCTTCGCTGACAGGTCTGAGTCGGCTCTTCATTGATAGCGTATTCAATGCAAACGACGAAACAGTTGTATGTTTGAGTCATTATGAGGAACAGTGGGCGAAGAATTCATTTGTATATTCTTTGACACTCTTAGGCAATACAAATGGTTAATGACATCAAAGGATCGTTTGATGACATAATTAGAGCCACCGATTGGTTAGATAAGAATACGAGCGAAGCGGCGCTGACCAAGTTGAGAGATGTGAAGGAGAATATCGGTTATCCTCATTGGTATAGAGATAACAAACTGTTGGACGAAGCGAATAGATTTGTAACTTGGCTAAAATAACCGATATAATATTAACTTGACTGTAATTTTAAATGCAGACCCAAAAAGCCGACCCAAAGAATTTCCTTGCCAACATAATCTACCTAGATCGTCGTACTGCAGAACTTGGCTTTAACTTCGTAACGGATTCACTTAACTTTACCGATGACGGGTAAGTATGGCAATAATCTGATAATGCAATTGAAAGTTATCCGTCTACAGATGGGATTATGCACCTTACACAGTTAATGCCTTTTATAAACCTTGGGAAAATAGAATAAGTATGCTCAAAAATATATGTAATGCTCTAAAAGAATTAAGTCATACGTATATTCATTCCACTAGCAATACCAGCGGCTGAACTATCGCCGCCATTCTTCGACAGTTCACTGCCGACTGCCATCAACTATGGAAGTGGATCGGTATTATATCACCAAAATATCTTAGTGTTTCATTGATGTTCTCTGTATTAGGTTATCGGACATGAGTTGAC
This sequence comes from Scheloribates latipes, assembly GCA_034698225.1. Classification (NCBI taxonomy): domain Eukaryota; kingdom Metazoa; phylum Arthropoda; class Arachnida; order Sarcoptiformes; family Scheloribatidae; genus Scheloribates; species Scheloribates pallidulus. The sequence goes on along the minus strand of JAQGBE010000795.1, from coordinate 7,176 downwards.
ACATGGCTTCGACACAACTGGCAGTGAATACGATGAGTTCGGGGAGAAGAGGAACTGGTGGACAGACTCTGTCCGCAAATATTACAATTCAAAGGCCGACTGCTTTAGACGCGAATACAGCGCTATAGTCGAGCCTAAGACAGGACTTCATGTAAGACATGGATTGGTTATCATTTAGTTCGTGGGTTCTATCGTTTTCAATGATTTTTTCAGCTCAACGGCAATAAGACTATCGGCGAAGACATCGCAGACAACGGCGGTATTCAAGAGGCGTACAGAGCGTACCAGAAGTCAGTGCAACGGTTGACAAAACTGGAGAGACTGCCAGTGATTGACAAATACAGTGCTGACCAACAGTTCTTCATTTCTTATGCACACGTACTGTCCATTATATGAGCCTTACATGTATTATCACAATTGAATGGTTGGTCCTTCTATTTGATTTTAGTCTTGGTGCACGAAGGCTGGAAACGAGAGTATAAAGTCATCGATAGAGATAGACGAGCACTCATTGGCAAAATACAGGGTCAATATTCCGCTCCAGAATTTTGAGACATTCTCACAGGTTTTCAAATGTGGTGTCAATTCAGCGATGAATAGACGCGACAAATGTGTCTTATGGTAAGACCACTTCGATTGTAAATTATTAAACTCAATTAAAGTATCACCAAGAACCTAACAGTTAGTTAAACTTTATTTGAGAGGGATTTCTTGTGCGACCCTTTCGCCTGACTGTACGGCCCCCTCCATAAAGCCTCGCCATTCAGTAGCCGTTTCAGTGCCGGCGAAGTAAATCCTTCCAATCGGTTCTTTCAGATACGGCCCTAAAAGTGTGAGCACTCCCGGCGGGAACAGAGTTGAGTAACAGCCGCCCGCGTACTCATCCGCCGCCCAATTGTACTCTTCATAGTGGATGGGCTGGAAAATCGAGGGCAGGATCATTAGACTTGAATGAATATGGCCAGGTACCTCATTTCACCTGATCTAGCATGATCTACAGAATAGTTAAAACTCACATTGAGAGCCAGCTCTGATTTCCAGGCGTTGTAAAACGACATTTTAGCCAAGTTTAGTCTGAATTCTTTGCTCTTGGCTGAAAGTTCTAAGCACTTTTCGGCAGCCAAAAATCTGGGATATTTCAAAAGTCAATAGGTTAGAAAACTGGCTGATTTTCTATTTTAGTTATGGCATACCCAATAATAGCCGGATGTTTACCATCGGGTTGCGTGTCGTCCATTGTACTCGTGAGGGGCACTGTCATAGTGGGCCCAATCATCATCGACTCACCACTATATCCCAGGCCTCGCCACCAACTGGTGTTGTAGTAGAGAATGCTTTTCATGACGCACCCCATCGGCTCTCTTTGGTTCAGTTGGCTTCGGATGGCCGGCAGTGGCGGCGAGAAATGCAACTTTTGCTGCAGAGGAGGCGGCAGTGATATGACCAGGTATTTGCCAGTATATTCACTGCCGTCCAGCGTCTTCACTCTGACCATGGTCATGTTCTGGTAGATGGCCATTACTGTCTTGTTGAAAACAATCCTGCTTCTGCCAAGTTTGTTGGCGAGGTGTTCGCTGATCTGTTGGGTGCCGTTCACAACTTTCACGTCTCCGTCGGCCTCTTTGTTGCTCGTATACAGACTAGACTTGACCCCGATTTTGAGGTCCCATAACGTCCACAATAGGGACGCCTCATAGGGTTCTGCGACCAGTTCTGTCTCAATGAAGTTCTTGAAGTGGTCTCTAGTGATGACACTCTTGGTATTGTTTAAGAGAAAGTCCTTGAAAGTCAAGCGATCCCATTCATAAGCCCTTTAAAAATAATTATCATGTTATTTTAAGCCTCAATCGCACTTTTCTCAATCCACGTGGAGTAGTTCATCTAAGGTTGTCTTACCTTGGCGCTTTCCACGGTGCATCCGCCGGTATCTCTTCCTGCAACTTCTGGATAAGTTTATCTACTTTTTTGATTTCCTCAAACGCATCCTTTTCCGGCGGTTGTGCCGATTCTTGGCTGACGTGTCTTACTTTCTATTAATCAATGATTTATCATGATAAAAAAATAGAGGACAAGAATCCGTAATAAAGTTTATACCAGGGGTAGCCAGGTCGGGGGATTAACCCAAAATCTCTAATTCCCGGGTAAACGTGGTGGCAATTTGAACGGGATTAAATCGTGATTTAAACTGGATTTAGCCATAATTAAGCTTAATTAAGGTTAATTTAACTAAATTAATGCCGAAATAACCCCAAATGAAAAGAACGGCTTAAATCGGACGTAAATAAGCTTAATTTAACTGGATTTAGCCGGGTGCCGTCATGTTTTATTACTCCCCTGATCCCCTCTGAGTAGGCATAGGCTTGGCTTCCCTTGTTTATACTAACCTCTCTGATATAAACACTGTTTCCCTTGTCATACGGCTTGAAAGTTTTCAAGTTGAACTGTTTCACCAAGTTGAACATACGATTTTGTCCATCGCTTAAATATGCTCCACCCTGGTCAATTGAGATCAATAAGGAATTTCAATGACCACTAAGACACATAACACATACCAAATCCACGTAATCCACTGCTTTGTTCTGAAATGCAATACCGATTATTATTGACCATGATACAAAATTGAGTTCACCCTAAGAGTGAAAGACCTTCCGCCGACTCTATCGCGTGCTTCGAGACAGAGAACATTGAGACCTTTCTCCTTGAGTTTATTTGCTGCGGTCAGACCTGTGACAAAATCAACATGATCATTTGGCAATATAACAATTGCAGCAAGCACACTCACCGCTAAGTCCTGCGCCAATAATAATGACATCATTGGCCGAGATATAGTCGACCAAATAAATGGTCAACACTATTATACTTTGCAAACATTTCATTTTATTTTTGAATTTAACTTGGTGATTGCTTGAGCATATATTGAATTACTTTTGAAAAACTTACTCATTTTATTCTTATTCCACAACAATCTGGTTGAAATTGATATGGAACAGACAACACTGATATCCTGTTTAAACGGAATTGATTTTCGGGGAAATGTGGTTATAAGACAATTGAAAGTACAATTCGTGATCAAACATGTAGTTACAGTTAATATCTTGAGTTAATATCTTGTTCATTCTATTGAATTATTCTACAATTTTGTAGCACGTACATTCTACATTGATGAATTCATCATTATTAATGATTCAATAACATTGAAATATTCTTTATAATTGCTATTAATTTTACAAGATAACGTTTAAGTTGTTCAAGAAGAATTATTTGAGAGAAAAAATTTACTCAATAATTATTCCATAATTATACTAACATTCACCCGAATAATTGACAAGTTCACATATTTCTATCAAGATGGAATATAAATTTTCATGATTTTACACATTTGTCACATAACACATAAACATCTGACACGTGTTTGTCAATTGATTTCAAACGTTTCCAATTGTATGGTTAGGATAGATGTGAATTGGATCGAAATGGAATTCAATCTTGCTAAATTGTTTAGCTAATGATTCTAGCCTTAAGAGCCTTTCCTCGTTAATATCTTCTGATGAACTTTGAATTCTAAAATGTCGTAAGTGCTGACAATTGTCGCAAATGAGTTCCATAACTGATTTAGAATCGCTTCTATTCGAAGGATATGCCATATCTTCACACAATATTGTCCTTAACTGTCTTAACTCAGCCACAGATGCCAACGATTGCCAACTCAATCCGGGTATTTTCAATGAGATGCTCTCCAGATTGGGGAAACACTGACCAATGTTCTCCAATTCTGTAATGTTGTCGACATTCAACTTCAATCTCTTCAATCTTGGGAATCGAGTCATGTCTTTCAATGATAGAGCAATGAAAGACATGGAAGAGTGGATGCATTCGACAGTCAGTGATGTCAATGATGTCAAGCCATTGATGACATTTAGATATTGGTTCGGATTTATAGTTTTAACTTTAATAAAAACCGATAACTTTTCCAATTGTTTGCAGTGTTTGTGCAGATGTTTCAGTTGTGCAAACACTTGGTCCGCATAATCGGTGTACATTATCTTGAATTCAAATGACCTCAAATTCTTGAAACGTGCGAATCGAGGGAACAGCTCAGGCAGTAGTGGCTCTTTATAGGCACAGCAAATGCGACCACTTATCTGGACCACTCTGTCTGGCCATATGTCCAGGTCAGCCAATTCCTTCAAACAAACCGTACCACTCATTGATTTCAATTTCGGCAACACTTGATCCGAGTTTAGGCACATTTGGCCCAAATGCCTGATCGCTGCCAACGATTGTTTGCCACTGAGTTGAACCAAATTCGGACAAAAACTCAACAATTTTGCAAATCTTTGATTCAGTTCTTCATAGCCGTGAATGTAAGCGCCAGTACTGGAGTTGTTTATAAACTTGAGTTTCGGTCCGCACTTTTGGCCGAATTGCTCGATCACTTCTTCGGGTATTAGCTCGTCTTCACTCATATTGAATGAAAATCGCCTCAAATGATGACAATTATTGGCAATCACTCGAAGAAGTTGTGACTCGACTTCAATTTCGCTGTCTATGTCTATGTCTGTTATATTATTGAACTTTTTCAACACTTTCTCCAAATAATGGCAATTAACTTGCTTGATATAAATTGAATCCTTGCTAGTTTGCGTCAAAAACTTGTCCTCGTCGGCAATCTTAAGAACCGATTGCTTATTGAATATTAAACTCTGGATTTGTTTCGACAGACATTCAAATCTGAGTTTGTCTTTAGTCGAGAGGTAACTGACGATCAGTTCGGTTAAGTCGTCGCCGAACCGATCAAACGACGACTTCTTCTCTTTGATTGACAATCGTTTGAACACCGAATCCATAACTGAATTCAAACAACACTTAATACGAATTACTTTCAAACAATAATTTGATTTCGTTCTCAAAACGAAATATAATTGAAACAGAATTTCATTATCAGTAGTGATGACAACCAATTGTGATGTCATTATCTCTGATAAAATACATTTATAACAAGGCAAATTGGCCAGAATCAATTGTGATTGTATGCGATAAACTAGGCGTCATTCTCATATAATAATCAAGGTTTGGAATATCATGTTCAAATCCCGAAAACCAAGAGCATCATATCAAGAATGAGACCATAATTTTCGTTCGCATTCTTCAAAAGTTTTCATTTGAAACAATAGATTAAATATAAGTTCGAAAAAATTGATAACAGTTAAGCATAAACGAGGTAAGTGCATAAAATAAATTTCAAAAGTCGTTTCCTTTGGAATTGAGTTCTTCGGCCATTGACTTCATGAGCAGCCAATCCTCTTCAGTAAACGTGGAACTGCTGATGACGTGCGGAATGCCAGAGAAGAGTCTCATGTCGTCAACTGGAATGAGATCGGTGTCCAACACCTTTTCCTTGAGCTTGTATTTGCTTTTCTGGTGGAAGAGTTCGGTGCCCTTCAACAGCATCAGAGGCCAGGCCCTGACCCGAGTCGGTCTGACCTTCTGCTCGACGAAGTCGATAGTATTCTGGAAAGAGTCGATGGTCTGCAGCGGTAGTCCATAGATAAGCGATATCTCGAATGGTATTCCATTGGCCATCAATTGCTCGGAGTGTTTGACGATTTTCTTTTCTAGTTGTGGTCTTTCGATGACTTTCATCTCATCCCTGTTCACAGTCTGGAGACCGCACTCCAACTCAATCTTAATACCATTTGATAGACATTCCACACATTTATCAATGAATTTCTGGTTAAGAGTCAATCGTTTATAAAATGTCTGATGAAATGGTTGCAAAATATTAACCTGGTTGACCATTTCCAGTCTGGTCTGGACATTGAGTCGACCTTTGAAGCCGTACTTCAAGAAGATGTCCATCACCTCCAAGTAGTGAGAGCTCGGAATGTTGAAGATCGGGTCCACTATTGACAGGTCAGTGATATTCTGCGCGACCATCCACTGGACGTCCCGTTGGATGTGATGCAGACAATAGCTATCCTTCTTCTCGTAGCCATCCCTGTGCTGACAGAAACTGCATCTGAAAGCACATCCCCTTTTGGTCTCGTATCGGATGTAGCCGTTGATGGCTTGTGTCTGACCAGTGATCAAAGGAGATGGAAGTCCTTCGAGAGTATAGTCAGACTTGAGTCCCAGATCGCGATCACTCGAGTAATGGACGCCTTTGATGACAGGTCTTTGGTTGAGATGGAGGCCATTGAGCACAAGTGGAAGACTCTGTTCGGCGTAACCTCTGATGAAGACATCGGCGAACGAGTAAAGTCTTTCGAGTGATCCTAAGATTGTAATCAATTGATTCGAATTAAGCGCCGATTAATGACAACATTTCATAGCATTTGATAACCAAAACAAACTGAACATTCAAAACACGTGACTTGACAGTGGTCCAGCTAATTAATCTAGCTAATTAACAGGGTGTTCACAAGATATTCGCTTGAATAATGTTGAATTAAACCAAGTTTGCAACACATAAGCATTTGCCTCGTAATTATGATAAAGTTATCAAGGTGAGTATCAAAAACAATTAGTCCAAGTCTAAAAATTGATGCATTTTTCTTCACTCACCATAACTAGGGATGTGATAGGTGACTTGCGGGCCTCCCACGACCACAATGGGTTTGCGGCCGTTAGGCCACCGATCGGGTAATTGTCGGAAGGCGTGCGACACATAAGTCTCGTTCCAGACATAGATACCGAGCCCTATGACATCGGGCCTCACATCGCGCACACTATCGATGACCTGATCGGTGACTTCTTGCATAGTGTGATTGGCCACATCCAACCTGGACAAGACACAGTTGGTATTGTTGGTAATTGTCTACTTGTTTATGATCAGAAATAATTAGAAATGGCAACATTGGTAATAATCCAGATCATTAGATCAACTGGTGTGTTTTGCAAGTTTATTGTGGGCAAATTAGCTAGGCAATTTTCTACTAATCCACACGTGCAAGATAAATTGGTAAATTGCAAGATAATTGAGATAATTGCAAGATAAATTGGTGAAACAACCTAATTATGTATCGCCATTTAGCATGATTACATATGGAACGTCCCTGACCGGTCTGGAGCTGGCCTGAGCTGGCGCGATGTGTTTTCTGGGGGTCGGTAGCTGTCCTGGGGCGCCGCCACTCCCTCAACTGATCCTGGACTGATCCGGTGTCGAACTCTGGTGAG
>JAQGBE010000794.1:0-14617 GCA_034698225.1 Scheloribates latipes | reverse complement strand
AGTTTAATTCCTGTCTTCCAAAACACATTTGGTGTCATATGTCGAGCAACAATCTAGCTCTATTGCCACCATTGCCAGACATATTAAGGACTATTCTCTGCCAACTCTAAACACTTAATTTATACTTAATTGCATCGATTTTGCGATTAGATAAATGTTGGACTGAAAAGGCAGTCAATTGTTTGAGCTGACAATCGAGCACAAGTGCAGATGTGGCTGTGTTGTGCTGTGTTGCAGATGTGCATGTTCAATTATCAATTGGACCAATTCGCTTGTCAGTCCGCACAATGACGTTTCAAATCCAATGTTTGCCACAAAGATATCAGTGTCTGAAGTGTGAGCTATGGGTGACTGAAGTGATAACAGCGATGAAAGCATTTGATTCGCGACTCGAGTCTTCAAATTCAAAATCACTGCCGAACTGAAGAACCATTGGAACTATGAATAGGTCTCTGGTGTTGGCGTTCATCGCGTACTTCACTTTCTACTACAACAGAAAGGCTGTGACTCTTCTGTTCCCGCAACTCATCAAAGAAGGATTAACGCAACAAAATGCCGGTAAATCTTAAGATAATTGCTATTTATTACAAAATGTAACTCAACTTATTTTCTAAACCAATATTTCCAAATGTTAGGTACAATTGTCAGTTCTCAGGGCCTTTCAATGGCTTTCGTCACTTTTGTGGCCGGAATTTTGAGCGACAAGTTTGCGGCCAAACATTTGGTTTGTTTGGGGCTATTCTTGAGCGGAATATCAACTTTGATGTTCGCCGGAGCCACAGATGTCAAACAATTCGCTCTCTTCTGGTTCATCAATGGCTTGGGTCAGGGCTTCTCTCTGCCATCACTGCTCAAACTGACCAAAGACAACAGTGAGGCCACCAGTTTCGCCACCAACTGGTCTCTGGTCCTCATTTCGGTCAACTTTGCCGGAGTTATCAATCCGTTCCTCTCGGCACTGATCGCACAGCACTATCACTGGACAACTGGTCTTCTGATAAATGCTTTCATAACTTTATTCGTCGCCTCTCTATGTTGCCTAATGTTGGAAACCAAACCCAAAAGTGATACTAAAAGCTCAAAATCAACAAAAACTCATGAAAAAGGAATAAATCCTGAAAATGAAATGAAAACTTCAGAACTGTTAAAATATCCATTGCTTTGGATGTGTATTATCTGTCGGTTCGCCGTAGCCCTGACTCGCAATTCAGTGACCGATTGGTCCCAAATATACTTAATCAATGAGCAACACATCGACGTCTATATGGCCTCCACTTTCATCAGTTTTATAGAAATCGGAGGCATTTTTGGTAAACTAACGGCCGGACGACTCAGCGATTTGCTTCTGAAGAGAGCCATCAGAAGAGATCAGAAGAGTTCTTCAGCCAAAATAATGGCCAGAATTCCTGTTTCGATAGCAATGCTAGCGATGAAAGCCTTTGCTCTTCATTTGTATTGCTTTCATATCAATAGAGACTCTTCGGTAGTGATGTTGACCTTAACTGCAATTCTGATCGGAATCAACACTTCCGGAAATGTCGTCAATTTGTCGGTAATCGCCACAGAATTGAGTCCTCACAAGTCTGGTCTTTGCTCCTCATTAGTCAATCTCTCGGCTAAAAGTAAGTTTAAAACCAGAATAATATTCACTATAAATTATTTTCATCCGAATAGTCGGCGCAATGTTTACCGGACTTCCGCTCAGTTTAATCGCTAATCAATTTTCATGGAATTATGCGTTCGTTTTGATCGAAATGTTTTGCATATTTTGTGTTTGTCTCCAACTATTTGTCACAAGAATTTCAAATAAAACTAAAATCGATTAAATAATTAACATAACTCGTTTTTATTGTAAATTATTTTAAACGTAACTTATTAAACTAGTCGACTATCGATAGATAATAAACACTTTTTTGGACTATAAAACTAAAAGTACAAATTGGCTTCGATTATGCATCGCTATGTACAGAGGATTTCAAAAGTCCATGCAGATTCTAAGGTTCCAACTAATGAACTCTCATTGAAAATGCATTAGTTCAAGAATGAGAATCTGCATGGACTTTAAATTTCTACTGTACACCGAATGTGTATTACGATCGTTGATAGAGCACTAAACGAATTGATTATTTAGGGCTAATTCAAAGATCTAAAAAATGTCAAACATTTCGAGTGTGCCTCCGATTAGATATACCATTCATTTGATGATATAATCGAATTCAGCACTTCTGATGCATTTCAGACGACGAGTTTCGGGCACATAAGTCAAGAAATAGGGACTGATGAGCAAGACATAGATGTATTCGGTGGCCGCGCCCACCACTCGCTGCATATATACCGGGTCTAACCATTGACTGGCAAAAGAGAGTTTGGGCCACAGTTGAGTGATGCCAAACACGATTCCGTCGAATATCATTATCATTGTCAGCACAAGTCTTGTCTGTGCCATCAGAGACGACGTGACGACTGGTGCCAAACGAAGCGAAATACAAGTGTGGATCAGATAGAGAATGGGTCCGCAGGCGAAGCAAACGAGTGATAACCAGTCGTGGAAGTGATAGAGTTCGGAGATTCTCACCGAACCCAACAGTGACGTCGAGGAAGACACGACAAGAGCCAGAATTAAGGAGAGTTTGTTCCAAAACCATATCCATTCTCGCGATCGATCGCTGAGATTCAATAGATAACAATACTCTTCACTCGTTATGATTGTCTTAATTTCGATGAATCGAAGCAAAACCGAACAAAAGACTAATGAATTGAAATTCAGATCATTAGAAGCCATGGTCTCTGCTGTTGGACACTCACTCATCAGAGCAATCAAACTGAACAGTTGTGCGAACCAAACGGCTTGTGGCGGATCGATGTAGGTCTGGCTAATGGTCGGCAGATAAGGGTCGACGTCGTGTGCCACAAATGCCGCCCATATATACCTGGGTTATTGCAAATTGAGTTTATTCTCGTTGATTGCAAAGTTTTTCGCATTTCTTACGTAATGAGAAGAGTAAAGGGAATGAGAATTGCGACCGAAAGTGGAGCCAAATATGCGAAATCAAATATATGCCGGAACTTCTTGGGAACAGCTTTGAAAGGATCGACTTTGGTTGGAACTTGGACAATGGTCACCGAGTAGTTGTCCATTCTGGGGGAAATACAATTGTTGTTGGATATAGTGGTAAATTTAATATTGTTGTGGTGGACTCCAAGTCAGCACTTCTAATGCACTTCAGTGGACGAGTTTCGGCACATAAGTCAAGAAGTGAGGACACATATCACATATCACTGTATTGTCTGTCGCGCCCACCACTCGCCAGATATAACAGTTATATCTTTCCTGTTTTATTAGTTAATATTTGCTTTCTTCTGATTACAACCCAACTGACCGACCGTTTATCAAGTCTTCCGATTTCAAGACATCAGAGATTTCTTGCAGTGAATCGTTTCACAAACAGGTCTCGGATTCTATTTTCACATAATTCTTATGAATCATAAGTTATGATAAATGCAAAATAAGATTTTCTACAACACGCACAGCACCAGGGGTGCGATTTAGGGGTTCTTGATGCCCCTCCTGACAGGTCCCAGGTTTCGCACCACTGGTGCAGCACCAATTTGGCAAGCACATATTCAGATTGGTTTAGAAATACAGAAATATAAACCGAATGACAGTGATAATAAATTTTTACTTTTGGATATTAGAATAATATCTCAAAATTCTCTTTCATGTCAACAATTTTTTTGTGATGGAAACATGAATTTCTGTTCTAAATATTAGCTGAAAATATGTTCGAAATTTCAATCGATATCTATTAGATTACATGCATTTCAAAACATATATACATATACTTGGTAAATATGCTGTCATTACTTATTCAACTTAATTTGCATCGAAAAAATGTTTACTCGTTTTAATCGATTGAAAAAGAATCTAGGTCATTTCATCTCATGGCACACTATTTCTACAACTGTTGAATTTATTTGGAAATAGTATTATTTTGATTTTTATTTCGAATAAGGTCAATTGACAATTTTAACCTGTTCAATTAAGTTCTTCTTTAAACATAAAGATGTCAAACTATAGCACTATTACCTGACCTGATCTGATCGGCTGTTTGTCCCAACTTTTGCTCCGACGTCTCATTTATGCCATTTGTCGTCTCAATCCAGTCGTCATTTATGCCATTTGTTTGGCACTGATATTGAAAACCAGAATCAAAACAAATGTTTCAAAAATGTGTCTTCAAATTCAGATGAGAGTCGACTGATCTCGAGCTCAATGGAAATGCGATAATCAATGGTTTATTTTATCTCAAGTAAACTCCAAAAGTCAATCAAAATTTAGTAATGATTTTGAATCCGACGACTGATTTGATTAACCCATGAAATGACTGATCGCTTACCTGTTAGTCCGACCGTCCGCTCCCAAGACCACAATTAGCGGTCAATTGTTGTGTTTGTAGTCAATTGTTTAAAATTGAAATATCAAAGTATAGTCCGACACATGTTTTGATCAGAGTCTCGATCAGACCACGGAAGCTCTCATCCGATGATCTCTTTGATGATCACTCTTTGGAATAAATAACGACAACAAATGGATTTCAAAAGCGATTCTTTATTATAGTTATATTTGTTAACTATAGTTATAAATATATTAAAATTATTAGTCAACCAATCGTAACAAATCCGATAACGATATCGCAATGGTTTTGGGCGAGAGTTTCAAGCCGTCCCGTCCGGCCCGCAGACCCGAACCGCCGCCACCGCTACCCGACTCGAGGCTCGAGGCCAAGCAAGGGGTCAGAGAGACGTTTGCCTTCAAGTACACCCTCTCGTTCTTAGCCGCCTCCTGTGCCGAGACAAGTATTGCATCTGTCGATTGCATCTAACCATAGATTGATCCGATTGTCTGCTTTCAGTTACATATCCACTCGATTTGATCAAAGGTAAGATTAGTGGTGACCAAACCTTTTAGCCACTATTTCGCTGATGTTTCGCCAAATTAAGGAAATGTATTCGTGAAATACCTTCCCATTAATTGACTTAATTTCCGTGTAATTGAAGGCCGGCTCCAAATACAAGGCGAACAAGCGTTCAATCAGTTCAACAAAAATGCAAATCAGAAAGTATTGCCTCACAGAGGTATGGCCGGCACCGCCATCGGCATCGGTATGATATCAACCATCGTTTCATTTGACTTCTATTTCATCTACTAATATAAGTCGACAGTGAATATCATTAGCCAATAACGAGATTAATTTGAATTTAATTTAATTTCAATTGAAATTAGAAGAGATGAGTGGAAAATTATGTTGACAGGTTCTACATGACCATGATCGTGTAGCGGTTAGTGCAAACAAAGTCTATAAACCAAAAGTCATTTCCCGCAATCATTGATAAACTCACTTATCATTAACCACTCAATTATATCAACAGTTTTGGTGAACCCCTTATTTGATAATTTATAGCCCAACAACAAAATTAATCACGACTACTAGCAAGTGCAATTTCAATTTAGCTTGATCGCTAGCTTGTTTCATTATATCTTAATTAATAATTATATTAATATTTTGATGATAGCAGTGAAAAGCGGTTTATAAACCAAAGTTGACCAAACTCAAATGTCAAACTCAATTATGACACTAATTGATGAATATTTCCAGTCCGAGAGGAAGGGCTACTCCGACTGTTCCAAGGACTTTCGCCGGCCATATATCGCCACCTAGGTACGATGTCGTGGTCTCAGCAATCACTCTGATTTTGGGTGATTTGTTTTCCAGTCTATTCTGGAGTGAGGATGACTTTATACGAATACATTCGCGAGGAAATGTTAGGCAAGAACCCCGACGGCACAATCCCGGTGTGGAAGGCCATCATAGGCGGAATGGCTGCCGGTATGACCGCACAATTCCTGGCCAGTCCTGCAGATCTGGTCAAAGTCCAAATACAAATGGAGGGCAGACGCAGACTCCTGGGCCTCGAGCCTCGGGTCCACAACGCCAGACATGCCTTCACTAAAATCCTAAAAGAGGGAGGAATTAAGGGTCTGTGGAAGGGTTGGGCGCCGAACGTGCAAAGAGCGGCGTTCGTCAACCTCGGAGACCTCACCACTTACGACACGGCTAAGCATCTAATTTTGAAACATACCAAGTTAAAGGACGACTACTTTACTCACGCTTTATCAAGGTAATCAACAGTTGTCTCGACCAGGACATTGTCACCAAATAGACATTGTCTTCCAGTGTCTGTTCTGGTCTGGTGGCCGCTATATTGGGGACGCCCGCAGACGTCGTCAAGACTCGGGTCATGAATCAGCCGACAGATGCCAATGGAAAAGGACTTCTTTACAAGTCTTCTATAGACTGTTTGGTCCAGTCCGTCAAAGGGGAGGGCTTTTTCGCGCTCTACAAAGGTTTCATTCCCTGTTGGATCAGGTCTGTGATAGTTGGCCGCGTCAGACATCATTTGTCTTAACTCATACCACTCTTATCACCTCCAGAATGGGTCCCTGGAGTCTAGTCTTTTGGCTGACTTATGAAGAGTTGCGTAAGTTCTCAGGCGTTACCTCTTTTTGATGACAATCTTCAATTGAATGCAAGTGTTCTTCAACTCAACTAATTTGTGATAATTTTGATGAATTATTTTTTGGCCACAACTTCTCGGATGACTTTAACTGACATAGAGTTTTCATCTTAAGTCAAACTATAATTAACTGATTATCACAATTGGTGGCAATTATTCGAATTATTGTGTTATCGACTGTTTTGACATATTTTGGTTCATCTATTAATTGATTGATTGATTGCTCATTTAGTTTACCTCTTGTTTGGGCTTTTGCTTCAATGGCTCGGTCTTTGAGTTCCGTTCAGTGCCATAGAGTTAAACATAATATCACAAATCTATTGAAACACTATTTTCACACAATTTTATTTTCAAATTGAGTTTATCGAACGCAAGGCATAATTGTTAGACTAGAATTGCACCTAGAATGGCTCAGTCGAAAGTCAAACTGACATTTCCATTTTAAACAAAATCGAGCTTGTTTGTTGGAGTAAACACCCAGTTATAGGTAACCTTATTAACTGACCGAATGTCTCCCTTATAATTGCAGTAATTATGCCAAGATTATAACTTGCATTTTGCTTGTTTAGAAGACAAATTCGATTCGATTCCAAAACTGTTCTGATCTAACGATACAATGTAACTGCAATCATATGATTGAGACTTCGGTTATAGTGGTTTTCATTATTTACTTTTGTAGTGCAATTAAATCTATTATATTTTTAGATTTTATTAAAGTTTGTTTTAATTGATTTTGAAATTTATTACAAATATTTGAAATAATAGATAAATAAAAGAATTTATTCGTTGAAATTGTCAGCAAAATATTGTTCGGTCAAATATTGTTCGGGCTGTCGACAGTAAGACGTAATGATTCGCACCTTTTTACAGGATTTCAATTACAATAAGTTTTTAAATATTAATTATGTGTTTAAATAACTTTTGAAAAGAGATTTCGATCAGTCGTTCGGGTTTTCAATGTCGGGGACAATGAAGTACTCGACGAAGCAGTGGTCGTCGGGATCGTCGAAGTCTATCATAAACTGGAGACTCAAGAGTCCGCGTTCGTCGGTCCGGACCGACACCTTGGATGTGTGGGCCAGCACTTTGAGTGTGCACTTCATTGAAGACATTTTGTATTTGTTGCGGACATCGGCGGTGCAGTCGAAGACCTCGACTTGAGTGCTGTCTCTGTGAATGTTGTGTTTGACGATAGCTCGCGGACTCTCAGTCGTCCACTGGAAGTAAGGCTCTTCTCTGGTGATAGAGATCTCGATGTGTTCACTGGTGAGGTCCGTCCCCTTCCAGAAGTCCAGAACTGGTTCGGTGTTGAGAATGACTTTATTGCAAAAGTTGGTCCGAAATATCATTAACTCGTCGTAGGAATAGGTTTTGATCGTCGCTTTGGTCTCAAACGTCTCGTCTTTGAGACGAAGTCTGAGTTTGTCTTCCAGTGAAGAGTAACTGATTTTAAGGCTGTGTTGTGCCGACCGGTCGATGGACTGCTGGGTTGAGCCCAAAATGCCCAATACGTTGAGCAGATCCAAGAGTCGGAAGCAGACCAGTCCGGGTGACTCCTCGTCGGACATGTCGTAATCGCGAAAGAGAGACCGGTCGATGAAACTGGTCGCCTGAAGACATTTGGACGAGTCTTCGCAGGTCAGCTTCAGGCCTCGGTTGGTGATGGCCATCACCGTTGTCTTCACGATCTGAATCGCTTTCAGCATTGGAATCAGTTTCTTCGGATCAATGATCTCGGCGTCGAAATAAAATTCCTGACTACTTTGAGTGCTCATTGTTATGGTCTTTGTGGTCAATGGTGATGATAATCAATGGTCACGACTCGCCAGATGAAAGTCAACCGAAGATGAGAGACAGTGGTGTCGAGTGTCGACGCAATGACAGCAATGATTGCAATCGTCTGACTATCGCTTCACAAGTTTTGCCGCTTTTCTCGCATTTGTTTACAAACTGATCGCGTCTTTACGTAATTGATTGCATTCGGTGTGCAGTCTATGCCAACACGTGTTTGGCTTTTAAATTCAGTTCAAATGGTGTGAATCGCATCCCAATCAAGCAAATCAGCTAACAATGTCCAAAACGGCGCTCAAAGAAAGGTTTGATTGCTTTCAATTGTGTTCATTATCTAAACATTTTCTCTTTGAAATAGTTATTCGAGAAAATCTAAAATCGAGTCGTTCTTTACATCGGCTAAAATTCAAGTAATCATTTTAACTTTAATTGTGATTATTTTTCATTAATGTTCATTAAAATATTTCAAAATCAGATCAGTTCCGACGGACAGCACATATTCAGTGCTTGCGATGACATACTCAAAGTGTTGGCCGTCAGCGACGGTCGTGTTGTTAAAGAAATCAAATCAGAGGTTCATCTGATTTACCCATTTGTTTGTCGATTCAATTTATATCATTTTTATGGTCAATTAGGGCGAAGACACTATAATCGCATTCGGATTAAGCAATGATTCGCAAATTCTTGTAATTTCATACCAAAGCGGACTTTTAAGACAATGGGTTTGGTGTGAAGAGCGGTTGGAGCGGACCTGGAAGTCGATACATATCGGGCCAATCGCTCAGATCGTGTTCGACTCGAGTGACACTCTGGTGGCCACAGCGGGCACCGACTCGACGATCAAAGTCTGGCACATTGGCCACCATTACTGCACTCATAACCTTAAGGGCGCCGCCGGAGTGTTCAGTGCAGTCGCTTTTGCGCCCATTTATTCACAACAAAGTTATTATATCTACGGCTCGGCTGACGATTGCAATATTCATGTCTGGGACCTAATCACCAGCGATAGAGTGACCAAACTCGAGGGTCACTGCAGTAAAGTGACTGCCATTCGGTTTACGGCCGACAGACAACTAATCTTAAGCGCCAGTCGCGACAAACTCGTGATTGTCTGGAATGCAACCAATCATCAAAAGATTCGATCGATTCCTGTATTCGAGGTAAATATTGGTCATTATTTGGCGCAACCAATAAATTAATTGTTTTTGTATTCAGTCTTTAGAATCGATTGAAATTATTGATCCTAAAACTACTTCTGCAATCAAATCATGTGAAACCGTGTTTTTGACCGCTGGAGAGAAAGGCGTTCTTCGGCTTTGGAACTACGAAACGGGAGATCTGTTATACACTCAACAAAACTCTTTGTTGAGTTTGAATGAGAGCCAACGAAAAGAGTCGCCCGAAAGTCAATTGATTACACAAACGATATATTGCCAATCGTTAGAACAAGTTGTGGTCATCTCATTCGAGAACAACATTATATTCCATAAACTGGAAGACTTGAGTGCAGTCAAGCAATTTGTTGGACACATCGACGAAGTTCTAGATATCTCGCTGTTGGGTCCCACTGAAGATCACATGGCAGTGGCCACCAACAGTCCGAGCATTAAGATATTCCAACTTTCATCTCTCAATTGTTACCTTTTGAAAGGACACACAGATATCGTACTCTGTTTGGCGACATTCCCTTCAAATGCTAACCTTTTGCTCAGCTCTTCAAAAGACAATTCAATAAGAGTTTGGAATTTCAATGATTCGATGACTGACGCCGTCTGTCTCTACCGCGGCTCTGGTCACACACATTCAGTGACAGCCATCGCCACTCCATTCACACAAAACAACTTCTTCGTAAGCGGTAGCGAAGACACAACTCTGAAGGTCTGGAAGGTCCCTAAAAAGTCGGCACAAGACTCAACCGAACAATCGGTTGACTCTCTTAGCACTAAATTTACTGAAAGAGCTCACGAAAAGGTAATAAATAGCGTAACGATTTCACCTAACGATCAATTGGTTGCCACTGGATCTCAAGACAAGACCGCAAAGATTTGGGCCATCGATGGCCTCAAACTTTTGGGTGTTTTGAGAGGACATCGAAAGAGTATTTGGTCGACTCAGTTCTCATCTGTTGACCAAATACTTGCCACGTCTTCAGCTGACGCTACCATCAAATTATGGGCATTGAGTGACTTCAGTTGTCTCAAGACTTTCGAAGGACATGACTGTTCAGTATTGAATGTCTTATTCATCGATAGAGGAATGCAATTGCTTTCGAGTGCTAGCGATGGGAACCTCAAGATATGGAACATTAAGAACAATGAATGCGTTAAAACAATCGACGCTCACAACGACAAGATATGGGCTCTGACTCTATCGGCCAACGAATCTCTTCTAATAACCGGTGGATCCGATTCGACCATCAGTTTGTGGGACGACGTGACCGCCGAGGAAAGGGAGGAGAAGGCAGTCAAGAGTGAGAGTCAAGTGAAGTCAGAGCAGAACCTATTAAATTTCATGCAAAAGAAGAAGTGGTCGAAAGCGCTCCGACTGGCCATCAAACTGGACCACCCGTACCGCTGCCTCTCCATTATGAAAGAGATTGTTCTGGAGTCGAATGGCTTGGAATCCGTCAACGAAGTGTTGCTCGCGTTAAGAGCCGATCAGTTACTGACTCTTCTGGACTATGCGATAATCTGGAACACAAACAGCAAACATTATATCGCCTGTCAGTGCGTCCTAAGAGCGGTCTTTGAGAAGATATCACCCAAAGAATTGTTTAAAGTTTCGGATTTCAATAACAAAGTTGAAAAACTGTTGCCGTATAACGAGCGACATATGAATCGCTTGAATCGATTGCAACAATCGGTCACTTTTGTCGACTATGTCTGGGGTTGTGTTAAACTCCCAGAACTGGCTTCCAATGAAATAAATCAAACGGAACCCGAGCTCGAGGTCGACGTCGAGGCGTTGGACGGATCCCAATACGTGGCTCTCTCTGACTCATCGGACGACCAAATTTCGTGTGAAAATTAATTAATTAAAGAATAAACAAATTATTTATTATTTTTCTCAAATTGTTTGTGAATTGAATCCAATCGGAGACAATCTTCGACGTATCTGTAATCTTCGACGCCAATGGACGCCAAGTAATCCGATTAGTGCCTAATCAAAGCGATCTGTGTTTGCATTTCTAATCTTTGATGGCATTGCAATAGATTTTCACGTTTTGACCAAAATTAACAAGTTTATGTCAATTGGCTTTCCAATTGAGAGAAAGCCAATCGACGAATCAGAGCAGTGAGATAGCACTCCGCCACTGGTTCCCAGACTCGCCTCAACTCATAAGACTATAAATTGGATTCTCTTCAGCATAGCTTCCATTCGCCTTCGAAGTGCTCACTAGTCTTCTCTCCAGTCTTCTCCACTTTGCAACCGAACCGATTGTCATCGATGGCAACATCGCAGAGACGACCGATATTCAAGTCGAACCGCCATCTCTTCGCCGCTCCGCCTCGTCAGTTCTGTGGCTTTTGCCGCACCAATGGTGAAATGGCCGAGCGATACCTCGACCACACCACCAAAGACCACAACGGAAAGGTCACCTGTCCTCGGCTTCGGGCGCACATCTGCGAACGTAAGTATTAAAGTTATAAATTCTCTTATAAAATCTAATTCTAAATTATGTTCTTTCTTACTTTAATCTTAATTTAGTCTGTGGTGCGACCGGCGATGACGCTCACACCAGGTCGTATTGCGAGTGGGCGCGCATCGGCCGCACCGACCCGTTCTACAAGGAGATGTTAGGCTCCATCGAAGGCAAGCCCATCACTTTCAACAATATGGTGGTCCTCAAGAAGAGTCGGGTCAACTCGGCCGGAAAGGTTCGCCGCCGCTAATGGCCTCAAATGTATTAACTCATAACCAATATAATTACAAATATATGTCTTTGAATATGGTTTATACTTAATACTTGATACTGGCATGTAAATAGTTACCTTGATAATACTTTAAATTCATCCAAATGTCACTTATGTTTGTCGTAATTGTTTGACTCGTTTCCCTATATTTTTGCATTACATTAGAAAATAAATATCTATTTTGTTCTTTTAAATTATACTCAATTCACTTAATCGCGCCGATGTTGTGTTGACCACCGACTGGCCAGAGCCGGCCCGGCCTGACCTCACACTCATGACAACTGCCAAGTCTTGTGATTAGCCGACGAGCGGTGTTTAGGCCGCCAATCCATTGGAACCATTGGAACCATAATGTCGTTCGAGTACTTAAACATGTCTTTCAAATCAATTAAGAAATTATTTGCACCGAAAATGATGTTATTATTGACGACAATAACTGTCTTCGCAATGGGTTTAATGGATTTGATGCCACCGAAGGAGCAAAACGGCTGTCAAATGACTTTTATGTTCCAATACCCGCAGTTCATCGTAAGTGAAGAACCATTGTTGCAACTGATCCAATGTCACTGATGTCAATGGTTGACTTGCAGGCCATCCCGATGAAGAACCGGATCCACTTGAAGTATCCCGACTACCACTTCTACGCGTACGGCGAGGGGTATGCTATCCGACTGACCACTCGTCAAATGACTGATGCATTCAATTTGATTCGCAGATATTATTCGCAGACATTGCGGTATAATTGGCTTAAATGATGTCTTTTGCTATATATTGTTGTCGTTTTCCAAAGTGAGGGTCATTTCATTGGTTCGCCGGTGATCTTTGTGCCGGGAAATGGTGGCAGTTATAAGCAGGTCTGCTATGGTCTGCCTCTGACCGCCAACTATACTATTATTGATCTTAAGGTGCGGTCATTGGCTTCGGTCGCTCAGAGGATGTCCGACAAGTACTCGACTCCTTACCACTTAAACTACTTCACAGTCGACTTCAATGAGGTATTACTGACTACGATATTTTCGATCACTGAATAGCTCTTGTTTAGGAATATTCTGCGATAAATAGCATGAAACTGGAAGGACAAACAATTTTCCTCAAAGAATGTGTTATTAAGACGATTGATATGTACAAGAAAAGGGGTCGAGACGTGTCTCTGGTCCTCATCGGCCACTCAATCGTAAGACCAACGCATTTACCACTCGAGTCAACTCAACTCAAAGCCTATACTTTGTCTGTAAGGGTGGTCTCATTATCAGAGCTTTGCTAACATTACCCGAATTCGAGCCATACCTCAGCAAAATAGAGCTAATCATAACTCTGGCCACTCCGCACAAATACCCGGGTCAGTGATTTAAACAATTAGACATATTTTGTCCTAAACTGATCGATATTTGATTCCAGTGGTTCCGATCGATTCGAAAATGTCATTATTTTACCAAAACATAGAACAGTATTGGAAAAGCTATAGAAACAGAAGTCTGTCTCACATTTATATGCTGTCAGTCGGCGGCAGTTTCCACGATAAGTTGGTCCCTTCAGAGCTGACCCGATTGCAGAGCGACTACCGCTACGACATGAGTGTCATCACTTCGACCATCGATGACGTCCGTAACCATTAGCCACGAGAATGTTGACCCGCATTGAAACCCATTGTTCGCGCGACAGGTCTGGGTGTCCACCGATCACCTCTGCATCGTTTGGTGCAAACAATTGGTCAAAAAACTAAATCGACTTCTCTTTGATCTGATCGACGAGACGTCACTCAAACTGATCGCAGATAAAGAGAAAATGCGTGATATTATACGATATCATCTGAGAGAAAGGACTTTAACCAAAAACTATCCAAAATTCTTTGTTCCTAAGAATGCAATTCTTCCGTCAAATGCCATATTAGTTGAAAATTTGGAGAGAATTATCAAAATTTCAAAACCAAAGGTATTGAACGCTTGTGTCCGTCTATTTCGAAACTGATTTCTTATAAATACCTGTTTTGCACAGATTTTGGAATCAATTTATATATTAATGCCATTATTCAGAAGAGAAAGTATTGTCGTCCAAATGGAAGGCCCGTACAGACACGACTGGCTTACGGCCTGTGCGGTGACCAAAGAGAACAACATTTCTTTGTGGTAAGACATCTATAATATCCACTCATTTGAGCAATTATTTTGCAAATCGATTATTTTGAGTTTGAAAGACAAAATAGTCGTTTCTAATTAAAAGATTTTGTTGCTTATTCTGATTAACAACAGATTAGTTAGATTTGAATGAATGAGACGACTATGAGATAAGCGAACACTTGTTTCAAATCTCTAAACACAGTTTAACCTAACGTTTTA
>JAQGBE010000793.1:0-14621 GCA_034698225.1 Scheloribates latipes | reverse complement strand
AAACCTCAATCATATCGACATCTGTTTGTATTGACTCATTCATTGTGTAACACAATCACTGATCACTGAAAGCATTGTCAGAATATATAAAGTAATATATTTAAGTGACTGAAGTTGTGATCAGTTTTACATTTCGACAAAAATTCTGGTGTAATACTATCTAGATAATAATACTCCTTTAGCTAGGATTTTGATAGTGTTTCATGAAGCAGTAAGTAGAGACAAAGGGTAATAAAATTGAAAACTGTCAGGATTTGATTGGACCAATTTAGTACCAATTTGGTATATCTGAGTGTTGATCACTTGACTTTATTAAGCCTCTTGTATTCCTGAGCCAATAATGAAAAATACATGAACTCAACATATTTTGGTTCTTCGCCAGTGATATAAAATGCAAACAAAAAGTTAATTATTGCCAATGAAGTGATTCGAGTGGTGTTTCGTCGAAACGCTTTCTTCAGCACATCGTATATGTATTGTCGCGACGACTGATCTTTGACTGATTCCGGTGTCGGAAAAGTATTGAAATAATCGGCGAAATATATATTCGCAATCAAACCATATATTACAGGATAGAGAGAAGCAGTGGTCGCTTGGATCAGACCAGCTCTCACTCCTCGGCAGATCTCGCAGTTCTGGTCAGAGCCGGCAGCGATGGGACCCGTGATGAAGTTGTAGTGAAGAACGGTGCCGAAGAAGAGCGGCACGAGAGTGGCCGGAACGTAGCTGTTCAGCAGCGCTGTGCGGCCGTCGGCCAAATTGAAAGACCGACGCAAACCGTTGGTTATGATGGCCGCCGACAAGACATTAGTGGCCGCAAACATGTGAAAGTTATAGGCCAGTGGCCAGATCTGCTTCTTGTCCTTCCACGTGTCGATCAAATCCATGAATGTCGCCATATTGGCGGTGAAGTGGTCGCGCGGAGACGGAAACCTCGCGATCACATTCAGTTGTGCCTGACTTAAGACCGGTCGGTCGCTCGGACTCCGAGTCGGAGTGTCTGTGTATTTGGCCGCCGCTTCCTCTAACCGCGAACTTTCACTCTTGAAATAGTCTTGAAATGGTATCTTCCACTGCATTGTCGAGTAGTGGTCAGCAATCGGTGACCAGTCGGGGAGTGGTATGCAAGCAGTTGACAGCTGAGAGGAGATCACAACTGATCACAACTGATCACAACTGACGCAATGCGTTGCCTCACACGACACGACTCGCACAGACGTTATTGCAGAGACAAAGCACTCACTGCTCACTGTCTGCGTGTCTGACGTTGGCTGTGAGCGCACAACACAGACCACAGACCACAGCCAACACTCGCAGACAGAATCCAAGCGATAGACACGGAATCGCATTGGGATTTGAGATTCTGTGCGACTCGACTCGACATCTCCTTTGGTGTCAATTCGTTGTTGTATTTCAATAATTAATAAATTAATTAATTGTAATCTATTTGTGCGATCTATTGGTGCGATGCTCTGCTAGTGGCCGAGTGTCTGACACTGACACTGCAATTCAATTGGCATTATCTTGCTAATTGCTAATTGTGTGGGCGGTAAATGCATTTGCCATTAAAATGACTTTAATTTACAACACTATTAATTTGTATTTCAATTGAATTGTCAAAGTTGCATGATACCTTGCAAAGTATCCTTATCACTGCTATGTTGTGATATGTAGCCAGGTGAATTGTCACATTGACCAGGATATTATTGTCAATAATTGGGTACAACACTCTAACATAACAGATGTTTAACGATAAATAATCATTGATTAATCAATCATTAAACTAAACTAATTTATATGCAAACTATACGTAAATTGTTTGGACATTTTGATTAATCATCGACAAACAATATGTTCGAACCGGATTAACTATTAACTAGCTAATCTCATTATTATGTTTCTGTCTTCCAAAATACAACTCACGATAATACCAGTTCTCGGCTTAATTGCTCGCAAAGTGTTTTGGAATCAATCAAATCAATCACAACATAGTGATAGTGATTGAGCTAAAAAATGGTGACAATTAAAATGTTGATATTTAATGGTTTATTGACTAAATATTATTATCAACATTTTAATGATATTTAGTATTGATTCTAAAGCATTGATAATCTAGTGGTAAATTATTTTCCTAATGATTAATGAGCTTGTCAGTATAAGCAACCGTGTTGTATGCCAAATCATAATGTGAAGCATTCTAATTACAGAATTGTAGTTACATAACAGCCGGCACACTGTTATCAAATATCATTTTGAAATTTACACCGATTTGATAAATTAAAACAATTGCGTCGATTGATTGGCAATTAATGATAAGCAAAGGAGGTCCAGGATCTGTGATCGCAATCAAGCCAATTTGATCGAACTCCCAAGGAAGTCTATGCACTACACACTATGTAGTGTCGATGTAGAGCGAGGTCACACTTGTTCTCGGATGTGATCCGATAGTTGAGTGGACTCTAGGCCTGTGTCAGTGCAGCCGATATTGCACTGAAATCACATTTTATTGCATTCACTCAACAGATGTTTACTCTTTTACGTAGACTTCGATCGCTTTTGATTATTAATAATATTAATTGAATTAATTCTTTTATTCAGAGTTAGAGTTCACTCGTTTGCAAGGAATTGCCAAAGACATCAAAAACCTGTTAAACCAGAAAAGCATAGAAAAGCTGAGTGAAAGTGAAAGTCACACAAAACGTAAGTGAAGTTCATTACCAACGATCCGACAGTAGTTCACTCGTAAACCGGTTCTCCAATTAGCAGCAAATAGACAGACAATCAGCGAAGTCAGTGAAAAGTCATCGCTTTGCCAATAATGAAGAGTGTGTTTGTCACGGGAGGCGCCGGATATGTCGGCTCCCACTGTGTCCTCGAGCTCCTCAAGAGTGGCTACGACGTGGTCGCCGCCGACAACTGCTGCAACGCAGTCATCAACGACCAGACCAACGGTTCGGCCAATGGAGGAACGTCTGACCACTCTTTGCCGGAAAGCTTGAGAAGAGTGGAACAAATTGTGGGCAAAAAGTTATCTGCTTTTTACAAGATAGACATCAATGACGAGAAAGCTATCGACAAGATATTCGCGGCCAATCGGTTTGAAGCGGTGATACACTTCGCGGCCCTCAAGGCTGTGGGCGAGTCGTGTCTGAAGCCACTGCAGTACTATCGAAACAACGTGGGCGGAACCATCACCTTGCTCGATGTCATGAAGAGACATGGCGTCAAACGGTTCATATTCTCTTCGTCAGCCACTGTCTACGGACCGGCCGACTATTTGCCGATCGACGAACGACACCCGACGGGAAGGAATTGCACCAATCCTTACGGCAAATCAAAATACTTCATCGAAGAGATTCTCAAAGATCTTTGCATCTCCGAGAAGGGCTGGTCAGTGGCCTCTCTCCGCTATTTCAATCCAGTGGGCGCTCACGTGTCGGGAGAGATCGGGGAAGACCCGCAGGGAGTGCCCAACAATTTGATGCCTTACTTATGTCAAGTGGCGGTTCAGCGCAGACCTTATCTCCAAGTTTTTGGCAACGACTTCAAGACAAGTGACGGAACGGGTGTTCGGGATTACATTCATATAATGGATTTGGCCAAAGGGCATGTGGTCACCCTCGACAAGATGCTCGAGCACAACTGGACGGGATGGAACGTGTTCAACTTGGGTGCCGGTAGAGGCTATTCCGTGCTCGATGTTAGTCGTCCATCGCGTCTATCCTTCAGTCAATTGATTATTGATGTTTTGGTCACTTTCAGGTGATTTCTGCGTTCGAAGAGTCGACTGGAGTCAGCATTCCTTACAAGATAGTGGACAGACGTCTCGGCGACATCGATGAGCTCTGGGCCGACGTCCAGAAGGCGCACACACTTCTTGAGTGGACGGCAGAACTGTCGCTGAAGGATATGTGTGCTCACAGCTGGAAATGGCAGTCGAAGAACCCGATGGGATATCTGACCACTGATGGCGTCGCTTACAAGAACGGCAACGGAACCACTAATGGCAACACTAACGGCGCATCCAATGGTCTCAATGGACAGACACTTAATGGCACTAAAACTTAATCTCTTTATTGTTACACAAAGTTATAAAAACTAGTCTTTTATTTATTTATTCGACTTTTGATGTTCTTATCGATCCATACATTGGAACCGATGTTAAAACTTGAGACCAATTTAATGCATACCTATTTTCAAAAGTAATTTCGGGCTATTTTACAGAAATCCTATTTAAACCTAAATAAATATTTATTTGTCGCATATTAGTTGACCAGTCTCTTTAATTGGCATGATCAGTGATCAGTGACCAATGATCATTTAGCATGATCAACAGGACAATTGTAAATGATTGTAAAATGAAGCCACCAGTGAGGTTTGAACTCACGACCCCTGGTTTACGAGACCAGTGCTCTAACCACTGAGCTATGGTGGCACTGACGCCATGTTCTGCTCGCCGGTATCAGTCATCTGTTAGCTGGCAATCACCTACATTATCACCTTGCAACTTATCACATGCCACCTAGCACATAGCGCACCACACCTCACACCTCACACCTCACACCTGCTTGTGCTGATGCGGCTGATCCGAGACTATCATGCGATCTGCGAGATATTGAACAGTGAGTGCAGCACTGCTTCATTGCTGTCAATGCTGTCAATGCTGTCCAGTGTGTGCACCAGTGCTCCACTCCTTTCACTCAAAGTAGTCATCGCTTCTCAAAAGTTATCGCATTTGCAATCGCTTTGAGAGCAGACGCCAAACATTGCACTGAATATTGCAGTGAATTGTGTTTTGATTGCGATTTCAACTCAAAACTATTGACAGACTGTCACTGATCACTGACCACTGCATCACAGACTGATGCCATGCTTTGACTTGACTGCACATTTGGATTTCATGTGAAATGTCCAACACATACGGCATCGTAGAGTACTTCGGCTGCAATGACGGCTCTTATCCGTGCGGTTACTGCAAAGGTGTCCGCAAAGGTGACACCGATTATGGTAAGTCTCGCGCCGGTAAGTCGTGATCTGTCCTCACCGCTCATCACTTGGCCTCTCCATCCTTCTCCACCAGGGATGTGGGCCCACAGACTCGCACCCGATCACTACCAGAACCTGATTGACAGGAATTGGCGAAGAAGTGGCAAATACTGCTATAAACCCATTTTGAGCCGAACCTGTTGTCCGATGTATACAATTAGGTATTGTCTGAATCACTATTTACAGACTCATTCGTTCAGGTGTACAGAATTACCTGACTTGAGAACTCGTGGGATATTTTTGTTAGACACCGATTGCTTATACGTTCCAAACTGGAGATACTATCTAGCATGCAATTAACCCAGGTGGGAAGCGTCTGACAACCATATCGCCCTAGCGTCTACCTAGCACCAATTGCTCCAATATCACAGTCAATTCTTACGTCAGATAATATTTTTAGATGCAATGCATTGGACTTTAAATTGAAGAAATCACAGAAGAAAGTGATTAAAAAATTCAACCGATTCTTAATGACCGGAGAAAAGTCGTCTAAAAGACGCGAATCGGAAGTGCAGTCAATGGAGACGATCGAAGAGCGAACCCAAATGGAGCCGACATTAGGGCAAACGAGTCAATTGAGTTTGACTAATCCATCCGAAGCTAAACCACGTTGTGAACAGCGGTCGACATCTAAACAGAAGGTGACAGTTGTCGGCAACAGGACAGAGACCGCAGTAAATGAGCGACAAACGACTTCCAAGCTTACAAAAGCTAAATCCATTAGAAAAGAGAGAAAATTAAACAAAATTATTGATAGAATGAAATGCGATCGCAAGACAGCTATGAAAGTGATGGCCGAAGAGTTCAACAACAAAGTGATGAACAGAAACAAAGCCAAGACATTCGAACAATATATGAATGAACCGGATAGTGTTCCAAACAACAGTCACAAACTCGAAGTAATTATATATTTGACACTAACAGTAAATGTATAAGTAATCAATTTGTTTGACTGTTACCTAGATCAAATACGTGTCGACCACTTGCAGTCAATATCAGGAGACGTTTGATGCCAGCCATGGACTGTACCAGAAGTACCAAATGGCAATTCATGGCGACCCGTTGGACAAGTGTACGCGTAGTCAATACAAGAGGTTTCTCATCGATTCGCCTCTTGAGGTCACATATCTGTTGTCATTTAGAAATGTCATTCGATTGTTATTTTGATACAGAGAGAGGAATTTGACCGCGAGATGACCAGTGATCTACCGGGTCATTTTGGCTCTTATCACCAACAGGTCTGCATTAATCACTGTTAGATTGTCACCTATTGTTTGTTTGTTTATTGCAGTACTGGTTAGACAACAAACTGATAGCCGTCGGTGTCTTAGATATTCTTCCACACTGTGTGTCATCGGTTTATCTTTATTACGATCCCGAGTATGACTTTTTATCTCTCGGCACCTATTCTGCACTCAGGTATCGATCGAAATGAGATTCATATCATAATTAAATATTAAAAACAATATTAATCTGTAGAGAAATATATTTAGTCCGAAAGCTTCAACAGTTCGTTCCGAATCTGGTCTACTATTATATGGGGTTTTACATCCATACCTGTCCTAAAATGAGATACAAAGTGAGTCTCAATTTCTTTTGGCCGCTAATCAATAACTAATTGAATAATCAAAGGGAAAGTTCAGTCCGTCTGAACTGTTGTGCGGCGAAGCCCTGACTTGGGTTCCGATAGAGAAGTGTATTCCCAAACTCGATGTCTCCAAATACTGTCGATTCGATGACAACCCAAATGCCGTCGATTCTGATGGAACTGATGTGGAAGACTCCGAAATAATGCTACTCTACTCTAAACAAGCCCTTCCTTACCCGCTCTACAAGTCTATCCGTGCCGTCACCGAAAAGGAAGACCAAGAGATCAAAGAATACGCAAAACTGGTCGGCAAAAAGTGTTCGTCAGATATATTGCTCTATCGATCCTGACTTTGTGGTCGTTTGTATCACCTGATGAGCCAATATCTGCCAAATGTATCGCTTCTTACACAAAATAAACTAATATTTTGTCCAATTTATTAATTTTATAAATTGTTGGCCAATGCGTTGAACACCGGTTCGGACTATTGTTGTCTCCATCCCTATCGGCAATCGCCTTATGTTGAGTGTCAAGCAGTCCAATAGTGTCACGTCGTTTGCGAGTGGGCTTCAGATCGGTGTCAGTTGTAAACATTGATTCAATTTAGCGATAGATTCCGTTCGGTATGTCTTCGGCGCCGCAGAAGGTTTTGGTTTGCGGTGATGTCAGAGGAAAATACAAACAGCTATTCAATCGAGTGATTCAAGTGAACCGAAAGTCGGGTCCCTTTGAAATGGTGTTATGCGTCGGCGAGTTCTTCGGCAGAGACACTGACCAGGAGTACAATGATTTGATCTATGGATCGCTTGAGTTGCCGTCGATTCCCATCTATATCTTGGGAACCACTGATTCACAACTAATTAAATACTACAAAAGCAAAGATTCCGACAGTGATTATGAGTCTGGTTTCGAATTGGTTGATGGCATCACTTATTTGGGCCGAAAAGGCATTTTGACCACAAGTTCGGGACTAAGAATCGCTTACTTGAGTGGCAAAGAAAGCGCAGACAAGACAAGCGATGATAAGACATGTTTTAGTGTCAAAGATTACGAATCACTTCTGATGTCTTATCAAAGCTCTTCCTCTATCATCGATATAATGATTACCAATCAATGGCCAAAACATGTCTTCAATTATACCGAAGGATTCAATAAAGAATGGGAAGTGAAGTCTCAAGAAGTTGGATCACTTCTGATTGCAAAGTTGTGTCTTCTTTTGCGTCCGCGCTATCAATTCGCCGGAGGATTCAATTGTTTCTACGAAAGACATCCGTTCCGTAACCACAGAGTTTTGGCAGAAACTGCCCGACATGTGACCCGATTCATAGCTCTGGCCGATGTGGCCAACGCTGCCAAAGATAAATGGCTCTACGCGTTCGGAATCTCTCCGGCCAAAGAGATGGACAATTCAGAGCTGATCAAACAACCGATGGACACGACTGAGAATCCTTTCATCGATTTACCTGAAGACAGAAACAGACAACAAAGTAATGTCTCAGCGGATGTCTCGAATCAGTTCTTCTACGACATGAGTCAGCCTCGCGATGGAGACAATCAAAGAAATAGAAACTTTGACAGAAGAAGAAGACACCCGAACGACGACTCGCGACCCAAGAGACCGCGGCAACAGATAGATCCGTCGCAGTGCTGGTTCTGTTTGGCCAGTCCTCACGTCGAGAAGCATTTGATTATCTCGATCGGCGACCACTCATACCTCGCGATGGCAAAGGGCGGCCTCACTGACGACCATTTGCTTATATTACCGATCGATCACATGAGAGCCACCATTGAAATCGAAAACCAGGATTTGTTGACCGAATTGTCTAAATTCAAGACAGCACTCAACCAGTATTTCAATTCCAAGGACCAAACCGTAGTCTTCTTTGAGCGCAACTTCAAGTCATCCCATCTGCAGATACAAGTGGTGCCCATTCCTCGCGATAGGTCACACAATTTGAAGTCCACTCTTCTCGAGCTCACCGAAGAAAGGAATCTAAAACTCAAGGAATTGACCGAAGATTTGCAACTGAAGGACGTCCTCAATGCGGGCATTCCTTACTTTTATATCGAGGGCCACGACTTCAAACTGTTCACTCCAATCAAGACAAACGAGCAGTTCTTTCCGCTCCAATTGGGCAGAGAGTTGTTGGCACAGCCCTCGGCTCTGGACTGCGTCGACCGAATCGATTGGAAGGCGTGTGTTCTGTCCGACGACCAGGCGGTCAGAGTGGCCAACAGAATCAGGAAAGAGTTCGAACCGTTCGACTTCACTGTTCAATAGAGGATCATCTTGGCACTCATTCTACAGGACATATGCTCACTGCCAAGATGATCAGCTACTCGTCAATTGATATTTTGTTTATCAAGTCATTTCATTTGTCAGAACTAATAAATCTAAAGTTGATTTAAAACTATCATTTTATTTATTGATCTCTATTTGATCAAAAAGTTGTTTGAAATTATTGAGCATGCTAGTTTCTGTATTCGCTTTAGATGTCAATTAAGCTCATTTTGGAGTTGGTAAGGGCCAGCATTTAATTCGAGGCCAATTTTCAAGATTCATGAGACTTTCAAATGCGTCGAAATTTTTAGCGTCACTTTCATCTACTCTTTAAACATGACATCAAATTCATTGGTTCCAAATTGATTGAAACTTGTAATATTAATTACCAATTTTAATTTTAATTTTCATTGAAAAATAATCGGACCCTTTGTGCGAATAGCAAGGATTCTTTAAATAAAGTGAAAGATTGAAATCGTGTCACTCGACTCGACTCGACTGCGCAAACTATTGTCGCGATTCTGTGCCGATTCTCTGTTGTGGAGAATTGTGCGCAAAGACGCGAATCTGAATATTGGCCACACCTTTGAGAAGACATTGACAGACATTAAGAGACAATTTATCGCATCATTTATTAAATCCATTGAATCCTAAACGAGAGGTAATAAAAGTCATCAATTGATCCGTTGATTGCATTCTTGAATCAATACATTTCAGGTGACAATGAAAGGCATCGAAGCGATTGGTTTCGTATCGTTTGTGGTCTTAGTTCTGATCATATCATTGCTGACGACTATCACTAATCTGACTCTGATTTACAAATTAAGACTATTCCCAGACATGGAATTGATGTCATTCATCAACGATAACATCGTCTTCAAGGGTCAGGTAGACCTCGACAAAGTGCATCTCTCCAAGAACCAGATCAACGGCTTGTCCTCCATTTCGGGTGACCTGATCTTCGAGAGCGCCACCTCTGCCATCAATGTCAACGACAATGGCATTCAAATCACTTCCGACAATGGCTTCGAAGTGCGCACTCAAGACACAGACCAACAGATATTTCCGTTAGACTTCGGTTCGCTATCCATACCATCGATTCCATCGCTGTCTCTGCCCGGAGGAGCAAAAGATGTCAACAAAATTAGATCTCCGACTGACCAGGACTTGACAATCGAAGCCAAACAGAAGATAAGAATCAGAGGCAATGAGGGAATAGATATGGAGAGTAAGCGCATAGACATTGAGGCCTCGTCTCTGTTCTTGTCGTCCATCAACTCTTCGATTATCTTGGATGCAAAACAAGGCGTTCACATCAATATGAAGACATTCAAACGGATTGTCGACCAAAGGGAGGTCTCTGACCAGAGACTGCAGTACAAGATATGCGTTTGCGGCAAAACTGGAAGAATATTCCGAATGCAGCTCAAGAAAGCGACCGATGGATGCGCTGACGTCCGCTTTCCTGAGTCGGCCAATCCGTGCATATAATCAACGATCATATCTTGCAAATTGGGTTCGACATCAAAATCATACAACTTTTCAATGACAGTGACATCGGCTGTAAAACCATTTGTTTGCCGACAAATGTTTATTTATAAGCAGATAATCACGATTTGACGTTACAATTGACTCAATTGAGTAATAAATGGCAAACAAATCACTTAACCAAATGTCATCTCTCATTGTAAGCAAGCATTCACTGTATTTATACAAACATTTGCATTCATTAAACATACAAGTAACAAAATTATATTGACCTGGTTCTATTTGATTTGAAACTACTTGGAGCAAAAGTAGCCAGTTGCCTACTCGATAGAACAAAGCCTATTAGTGAGCAAAGCCAAGAGCCAATGCGAGGCCCAATTGACTCAACCCTCGCATATCTGATATAATAATCATTGAATTATCTCTTCTAATACGTGATGAACCGAACAGTTCCACAATTGTAGTGAAAATCGCGTTCAGATTCCGCTCTTCTCTGTGCCAAACGATGCCATTGACAGCCAGTGATTGTGCGTATTCTCTGCTTCTGTCTGTCCTTCAGATTTAAAGTCGATGAAGCTTTAAATGATTTATGCAATAGTGTGCCAAAAGTAATCACAATTACTGTCTGTATTCTGGTAGACATAATCGTTATTAAATCGATTGTTCGAATCAATTCTGTTCAGTGAATACCCCCCAAAAGGTACCAATCAATCAACGATTTAATTAACCGTTGATTGTCACCGAATGTCAATCGTATTGAAAATTGAATCATTCAATCGCAGAGCCATGAGTTCGACGCCAATGACCGGTGACATCCAAAGTCAGTCTCTCCTCACTCTCGAGTCCATCAACCAAAGAGTCAAAGTGATGGAGTACGCGGTCAGAGGCCCGATCCCGATCCGGGCCACTCAGCTGGCCAAGGAGCTGGAGGCGGGCGCGTCGCTGCCGTTCGACGAAGTGATCAGGGCCAATATTGGCGACTGCCACGCCATGCACCAAAAGCCAATCACATTTTTCAGGTTCGCCACTTTCATTGACAAACGTCAGTTCAATCGTGTGAATCGAGTTTTTACTACAACCACTACGTCGAGTACAACCTTGATATACTCATAGCTGACATACCTGACATACCTGACATACCTTGGTGCTCACTTGACATGCATTGCAATTATCGACACGTTTAGTACGCAAACACATTCATCCACTCATTAGACACGACATCAAATTAATTAGCAAATTATGTCGCAATGCACTCAAAACCCAAATTGATTGGAACCTGCAATCAATTATAACATTCCACTCAATCATTTCGATAACATGAATCACGAATAGTGTGATATCTTTACAGACAAGTCTTGTCGGGAGTCCTCAGTCCGAACCAATACCTGTCCGATCCCGAGATCCCCGAAGATGTGAAGGAGAGAATAACAGTGCTGTTGCACGGCTTGGGCGGCCAGTCTGTGGGCGCCTATTCCGATGCCTCTGGAGTGGAGATCATCAGAAGACATGTCGCCGAATACATCACAGAAAGGGATCAAATAGCGAGTGATTGGCAGAACATAGTTCTGACGACCGGTGCCTCCGAAGGCGCCAAAGCTATGCTGTCTTTCCTAAACTCGGGCGCAAGCGATGGCATTCCCACCGGAGTTATGGTTCCGATACCGCAATATCCGCTCTATTCGGCCACAATATGCGAGTTAGGAATGCATTTGATTTCATACTATTTGGACGAAAGCAACGAATGGGCGCTCAGTATCGACGAACTGGAGAGAGCCCTCGCCGAGGCCAAGAGCCAGTGCCGACCCAAAGCGATTGTGGTGATCAACCCGGGCAACCCTACCGGCTCTGTCCTCACGAGGCATAATATCGAAGACATAATACGTTTCGCGAAACGGAATAATTTGATAATAATTGCAGACGAAGTATATCAGCACAACATCTGGAAAAGTGGCGCTCAGTTCCACTCATTCAAGAAAGTGATGCACGAAATCGGTGTCAAACTCGAGTTGGTCTCAATGATGAGCGCTTCCAAGGGTTAGTTCGCATGGTTTGGGCTCCTAATTGACAATTGATTAATATCCAGGTTTTATGGGTGAATGTGGTCTCAGAGGCGGATACCTCGAACTGACCAACTTTGCCGAAGAAGTGAAGGCCGTGTTCCAAAAGATGCTGAGCGCAAGACTGTGCTCGTCGATCATCGGCCAAATAGCGCTCGACTGTGTCGTGAAACCGCCTCACAAGGGATCGCCGTCTTATGATCTGTTCGCCAAAGAGAAGGAGGAAGTGCTCGAATCTCTTAAGGAAAGGGCTCGACTGGTGGCCGACACATTCAACTCGATTCCCGGAATCGACTCCAACCCAGTGGCCGGTGCTATGTATGCCTTTCCCAGAATCGTTTTGCCAGAGAAGGCGATCAAAGCGGCCGAAGCCAAGGGCCAGAAACCCGACTTCTTTTATACGATGACATTACTCGAGCGAACCGGCATTTGTGTGGTTCCCGGCTCGGGCTTCGGCCAAATTCCCGGTACTCATCACTTCCGAACCACTATTCTTCCTCCGCCGGACAAAATGAAAAAGATGATGGATAAGTTCAAACAGTTTCATCTGGCGTTCATCGAAGAGTACAAATGAATTTTGGAATAATATAAACTTGATTGTGAGAACAGTCTTAATGTCCAATCCCTTTAGGCCGCGCCAGTCTTGCAAGCAAACGGCTCTTATCTTAGAATTCTAATGAAAAATAATGTCAAACTTATTGATAAATAAAAATGTATACTATTTTTAATTGTGTTATCTGTTATTTAAATGCAATTATTTGCTGTCGTTATCGTCTTTTCAGACAATCATAGCCTTCAATGAGTCTTCGTTGCCATCGATTGACACCTCATTTGCTTTGATTGACTGAACACTCGTTCTATTTAACAGTAATCCTAAAGTCATTTCCAATGTATTGACAGTTCAATCAGTTTATTCTAATTACTAATTAGTTGTTTACAACGACTCAGTGCCCGAAATGTGTGCCCAACCGGCCGAAGACAGCCAACGGCCCGCATCACAGCGGTTGCCGCTCTTCGGCCTCAATCATAATGACCTGACTTTTCTCACTTCCGAGCAATTGTCGCCCGAAGACTACCTCTGGTCGCAGACCGAGTTAGCGGCCAATCACTCGAAGTTCGAGTTATGCGAGTCATTGTTGACCGTTTGGTGCGACCACTCGGGCGACAAAAGTGATGTCAACTCGGAAACTAAGAGCAAACAAGTCGACCACTTAGTGACCAACCGCTTCAAAGAGAACTACGAAACCGACAGCATTTGGTTTATTCATCAAATGATCCGAAGATTCAATTGCGAGCCTCGGGTCGACAGCTCAGTCTCAGAAATCATTTGGACGTCAATGCAAAACATGTCAAAAGTCTGATCAAAGTCTCGAAACTCACTTCTTGTGATCGAATCGATGATAAACTGATTATAATTTTGAAAAATTAATTCTAATCAAACCTAAAATCGCAAACGTTTTGATCGATTTATTCAAAGACAAAAATGGCTTTAATTTTGTGTACTTTCAGTGTTTAATTCATGCCTTGAAAAACGATAATAAATGTCTTGTCTTGGATCTACTATCAGTGTTTCCCGAAGAAGTGGTCGACAAAAATGGTGCGCTTCTCGAAGAAGTCTGCGATCAGTTCAGTGGTGACCAACAGAAAGAGTTCGTTCTCTACAAAACGTGTCTTTTGAGGCCAACATTCAAACTCTTGGAAAAGTTGTCAACTATTAAACGGCACAGAAATAATAAACTATTATATAATCGGGAAAAACATTGTTTCGATTTCAAAGAGTGCTTTATTTTGGCCGCAAATCACAAAAAGCATTATTTGGCTGAACTACTCGACGCGGAGGACAACACATTTGATTTTCTGGCCAAACAATCGCTATTAGTCTTAATCTATGGCTTACATCAAATGAATCTGAAAGTCAAACACTTCTTGAAAATGGAGAACCAATTATCAGGTTTGGTGTTCGACTGCCAGCAAATCCAAGCCATCACAAGAGGCGATCCTTTTGCTAAGTCACTGATCAGAAGACTCAGATTCGTAATCGATTTGTCCAAATGGTGTATCGACAGAATGGATGCAAAGCCGAGGGCAAACTGCGATCAGCTCAGGTTCACAATATTCAAGACACTGTTTTTGGGCGAATCTCCTCTTCAGATATTATTCA